>UELU01128685.1:0-18824 GCA_900490025.1 Megastigmus dorsalis
ATGCTTTTGTGTTTAAGTTCATCCTTTATTTTATAATACACCGTAACTGTAAATATAGTTGCTTGATTATTATTCCAATGGAATGATTGAGTTGCATTTTGAATAACAAAAGCGTAATTTTCGGCAAAATCAAAACAAATTACTACCTCTCCCTCTTCAAGATTTTCGTTCAAATTTTTAACAAAAACCGCTTGTTGTTTAGCAAAAAAATCGTGGGTCTTTAATTTTACTAATCTATCTTTAAATATTTCGAGAAACTTAAAAACTTTTAATGTTTCAGAAGTAATTGAGCAACGATCGGTTTGCTTTCATGATTCAAATTTAATTTCATGAATGCCATGATTTTTCAGAGCATTCGTTATAAGTTTATCAAGGTTTGAAAAATTACTCTCGCAATCCAAACAATCACCTAAGAAACATTTATCGGATGGTTGAGTACATACAATTTTTATTATACAGTCGTGATAATCTTCTAAGGGTGCATCAATATTTTTTATTAAGTGTTTCAAATTAAGAGCGTCTAGCATAAATTTCACATTTTCATGATGCACGCATACGCATACATTATGTGTGCCACTTTAGTTTTTGCTTTTCTTTTCTTTGGCTTCGCTATCTCTAATTTGTTTTTCTCTGATTTTTCTTCTAATTCATTTATTTCTTCTTGTTTTGCTCCTTCTAATTGATTATAGTCTAATTCTGAATTGTGTTTACTATAGACATCTTTATATATTATCTTGTGATTACATCTACCATGTCTGGTCTGGCATAGGAATTTCTTTGATTGAGAATGCCAAAGTACATAACCAGTTGGCGTGTATCCTACCATCACAGCTTTAATAGCTCTTTCTGAGAACTTTGTTTCATTTATTAGAATTTTAGAATACGCTATTCATCCAAATCTTCTAATTTTATCTAACTGGGTTTTCATTTTAGGAGTAATTATCCTGTTTAATGGTGTGTCAAAGTGTAGCGACTTATGCGAAGTTCTGTTGTATAAATGAACTGCTGCTTCTAGTGCCAAAATCCACATGCTCTCCGGTAAGCCTGAGTCAATCATTGAAGCTCTAATTTTGTTTTGTAATGATTTGTTGAATCTTTCGGCTGATCCGTTTAGTTCCGGTGTGTGTGGGGGTGCAAGATTGTTTTCTATCTTTTCTATCTTCATTATCTCTATGAATTTTTCTCCTAAGAATTCTGTTTCATTATCACTTCTAATGTAGCACACTTTTTCGTCTTTTCCCAGTAGATTTCTAGCTGCTATTAGAAACTTTTCGAGACTATAACCAGCTTCGTTTTCGTGTTGTACAGAGTATGCTTTTGCAAACTTCAAGTAATCATCTATTAATACTATTATAAATCTATTTTGTCCTGGAAATGATGCTGGTTTTATTGGTCCCATGGTATCAATGTGTATTATCTCTAAGGGTTTTGATGCTCTTGTTCTTTCTTCTAAAAAGAATTGTTTTTCCATCTTTGCCAAGATGCATACTTCACAATCCAGTATGGATTTTTCAAATTTTATATCTTAATCTTTTGCCTAATTTTTACATTCGTTTAAGATAACCTAGGGAAACTTGGCCTAATTTTATGAGCCATAACATTCCCCCATCTATTTTATTTTCATTTTTCTTTTGGTTATTCCATTATGGTTTGGGATTTCTAAGAATTCTCTTGGCTCCATCTCATCTAGATTATGTATCTTCCTGTTTAATGTACTTTCATCTAAGTCAAAATCGCTTATTTGGGAGCTTCTATTGTTTTGGTTTTCTTGAGTGAGTTTTTCAACTATCTCCCTCTGAATCTCAGACGGCATTTTATTATGGTTATTTATGTTCTCTTTTATGGACTCGTTTTCCTCTAGGTTCATAAAGTCCGTCTGAGATTGATGTATAAACTCATCTATAGAAAGCAACCTGGCTATGCCTGAGTATTTTTCAAATTCTTGATTTTTACCAACCCTGCTGAAAATTCCTCATTGAAATCAATAGAACAAAAATGAATTGTTTTCAAATATGAATCTTAATCCTCATTTTTACAAATAAAATTCATTGAAGGGTTAAAGTATATGGAAAATGATTAAATCGTGTCAATAAAAATCAATTAAAAACAATTACTTGTTTGCAGTAGTTCTATTAATTTCAATGTCCCATTTCATAATTAAATTTTATTCATTTCAATCAATTTCAATATTATTTTACTTTTAATATAATATTCAAATGTAAAAAATGGGATTAAGATTAACATTAGAACATTAATTTGAATTGTGAAAGTATGTCTATCAATCTTAATTACCTTTTTTAATCGATTTGAATTAAATTTAATGGACTATGTCCAGCGTAGGGAGAAATGTCACCTGTATCAATACTTCAAACAGTAAATTCAAGGGTTCGATTTTTCTACGTCTGCGATGTTTCTCTTATGTCTCTATGTTTTTAAAACTAAGAGTAGTACGCACAAGGGATTATTTTTATGACCAGAGTAGATCCGAGTACACTGCCGTCATACATTGGCTCATGTATAATACAGCTTTTCTTTCGAGGTAGATCATTTTTCTCTGAAGAACCAATGGTACATAACTCTGGGTCTACGCTCATGTTTATGAGCATACCTAAATTTCATCAAGCCATTATGAAAAACCATACGGGAATAATTTTTCATAAATACCCTGCAGTATTCTGTTACGATTCTATTCAAAGCTTCGAGCACACGTGTTAGTTTTCTTCACGGATTACATTTATGACACTTGAACCTCTGTTTCAATGGTCAACTTGCGCAAAAAGGGAAATCCGAGTGAGAAATTTTTTGCCCACCATGTGAGAGTCTCAGGTCTACAATGCCTACATTTTTTTTAAGTGTTTTTAAATTTTTCCCTCTCTCTTTTTTTCTTTTCTCCGCTTTCGTCTGAGAGTTTTTCCCGTCAGTCTCTGCTCGAATCTTGTCGGTATAAGATGGGGCAAAATTCGTGGTCGTCTCTCGAATTTGAGAAGACACGCGAGAAAAAGCTTATACGTCGGTGGAAGCGCGCCATTATAAAAGCCGAGGATAGCCTTAGGCGTTGTATAATAGAAAAAGAATTAAGTAAGCCTAAAAGGCCACTCTTTAGTGTAGCTTTAAGAGATAACTGTGTAATATGTTATAAAGTGTGCCGTGTGCGTCGCGCACGCTGGTATATGTGCGTGCGTTGCAGTGGATTTTCATGCATTTCGTGCAGAAATCTCCAGTGCCCGTGCGAACATTTCATGGAGTCACCGGATTCGCCATCAGCAGCAGCAGGCGAGATCAAAGAGGGGATCGTAGAAACAAAGGAAGAAGAGGAGGTGAATTAAATTCACGCTCCACAACACCTCGTAACAGAAATAAATTTTTATAATTTTAATTTAATATGGGTATGGATATTTAATAGGACCGATGCCCTTTTTCAGTATAACAAATGCGGGTATCCTCAAATATTTTTCAATGTAAGTATGTGTTTATGACCTAGCTGCTATGTCTCAATGGGCACACCCGTTGTGAGAGAGAGGTCGGTGACCTATACTTGGCCGACCTTTTTTCATGTAACAGATGTGACCATTTACTCCATAACAGCCCTTTAGCATAGTGCGAGACATTAGGTCATAAACACATACTTACATTGAAAAATATTTGAGGATACCCACATCTGTTATGCTGAAAAAAGGCCGTACGACTCTGAGGCATCGGATCTATGACTTCATTGTATACAGAATCCCTACAGCTACTGTTTTTTATGTAAATAAAAAACTAATTCATTTTATCTTAAGTACTTGCTTGTATGGGGAGATGTAAACAAACGATTGTTATCTTAAATTAGGTCATTACCCTAATCTTAAGTACTTATTTGTATAAACATCCCATTAGCTACTGTATGTTTACATAAACAAACACTTAAGGCTAGGGCAACGACCTTGACCTAATTTAAGATGGCGGCCGTTTGTTATGACTCCCCATACCTGTCCACTTACTACTAATACATTTTTTGTTATATAATAAATTTTACATATGTTTATAATCAAAAGGTATTTATCTTATAATATTAAAAAATATTTTAGCTGAGTGTGAGTATACAACTTCAGAAATAATCCGCATTTGGGATATCAGTTACCTTGGCAAAAGAAAAATACTGTTCAAGAAAAATAAAGAAAATTCTTTAAAAAGATATTTAATCAGCTTTACCTGCTTAAGTTATCGCTTGGGCACAGCATTGGTAAGGGTGCATATACTCATAAAAACTAAAACTTTAATAAAATTGAATAAAAATAATTTAATATAATTTTATTCTATTTCATGACAGCTAGAACCTGATTTTATGAAATGTATACAAGATTTGAATAAAAATGTATAAAATAACGTATTGTATGGATCCCTATTTTATGACAGTTGGCCAACAAATAATTATTTATTCTAGACAATCTAAGATAAAATAAGTCAAGAAATTTTATGCAGATCATAAAAACTTAATACATGCAGGTATAAAAATTAATTATGCTATTAACATTATGTAAAAAGTTTTTTTTTCCAATTCTTCTTTACTTAGATTTTATTGAACTCTTTTATCGTTTATATTATTTGTATAAACTTAATCTTTTGTAACGTGGCGGATTGTCGCACGTTAATCGCACGAACATTCAATAATAAAAATGCCTAAAAAGGCAAACTAAGCAGCCAGAAGGGATTTCCCTCCACCTCTCGTCTCAGGTCGTTAATTTTACAAAACAATTATTTATTTTTCTTTATTTTTATTTTTTTCACATATCCGCAACTACGCGTGGTCGAGCACCGACATCTTCTTTCAGCGTCAAGATCAACCGAAAGAAGAATGCGCTGCATACAATAAACACGCCGTAGCTCCAAGATGCCTAAGATCAAGAAGATCGGAACATCGTATAAATGCCTAAGCTACGCATTTCAATTCTTTTTTTTCGTCCTCTTATCTCTATTATTTTTTTGCCTCCACGTCAACTCAATTTTGCAATACTTTTGATTTAATAAACACTCGATTTTTAAGGGCTCAAAGGCTCCGAGTGCCTTTTCCGGCCATTTATGTAAGAGAGCGTGATAGCTCTTCTTGCCTATGAATTTCAATTCATAAATCAGCCGGAAAATTCTATAAAATATTGCCTGTAAAGCACATTATAAGCTCTAGTATCACATCGGAATATTTCTAAATTCTGAAACTATGGAAAATTCCAATGAGAGATACTTTTAGTGCCTGTGATACAGGGAAAGAGAAGACGACGTTGGAGCAAGAGAGAACAATCGAAAGAACAACAATATTCCGATCTGGTCCGACCTACAGCACGCCAATCAGAGGGCGACGCGACGAGAGCACGCCGGATGCCGCGAGCCTCGTCGGACTCGCCGCTGCTTGCCTCGAGGACTTCTCTACTGGCTGCTCATCAAGGAACATCGCTTCTTCCAGACTTCCGTGCCACGTAGTTGCCTCTTCAATTCGCGTAAAAGTTCCCTTTGCGAAGTGTGTAAGCGCGCGTGCCTTTGTACTGGCAGTGCTCGTTCGCATAGTATTTTTTTATTCAAATTGTTTAAATTAAAGTATTATTTAGAATTTGTAATTGTATTGCCTCGCTTTTCCAGGCCCGGTGCCTGCTTAAAATCTCGGAGATACGAGTAGGAGCTACAATACGGTAGGGATTGCCTAACGCGTGCAATTACACTTGATTCCGACTCGATTCAATTTAATTAATTTATTTTCTGCCTACGTTGAGGCTCGTAATTTAGCGCTAGAGTACTTTGCGTCATGCGCGTTTTTATTGTCTTCATTTAAAGAAAACTCCGTTTGCTCGCGTCCGAATTGTACGCTCGAGGGAGGTGGAGCAACGCTGCATTTGGTAAACCAAGTAACTCGATTATTGCGAGAGCGATTAGCGTGCCTCTTCTAGGCAAATACTTGAATACGATATAATTTGTTTGTATTAGAAGAATTTAAACTGTCGAGCCACTTGATTTCGAAGCGTGTCTTCGACAGGCCTCTTTATATTGCGCTCGGCTTACATTTTGTTATCTTACTTTGTACCGTACTTAATTGTCTATTAAAGGACAAAAATTGTTAAATTCTTAATTCAAAAGAGGGAGTGAGCATACTTATTTCTTTTCTATTTTTATTTATTTAGAATCTATTTATCTAAGTGTGTGAAAATGTTTGTCCGCAACCCGAAATTCAGTCTAAAGATCGAACGTCTCTGGAGCCGTCCGACCTCACGACTCTGCCTCTGGCTAGTCGAGCCTAGACCATTTTTTTGATATATTAAATTAAAATTCATTAATCGAGCGGCACTGCTGGAGCACTAAATTCAAGTAGTATTTAGTTTCATTAACACAGTGCCTGGCGCCCTAGTTACAGTCTGCCTATGCAGATAAATATTAAAAATATAATTAAAATCAGCTGCCAGAACTTTGATGGCGAGCTGACGGCATTCTTTATAATTTGTCTTCTTCTTGTATACGCAGGGAAATTATTAGGCCGCTCCCGCGCCTAAATAAATTCCCTCGTTACAATTTTTACAATATCAATTGAAAATGTAATTCGTAAATATTTATTAATCGAGCCTAAAAAAAATTTTTTACAGGAACTCATAACGGTATTTTATCCTTATTGTTACTTCAAATCACGCAAAGCACAAGACGGAAAGACTATTGCGGAGTCAAAATCCACTATAGCAAATTCTTTTATTTTACATGTAGAGGTAACTTATTACTTATTTAGATTTCATTTATATGTTATGGAATTCATTAAATCAAATAAACTTTTTAGCGCCCAGCAAATATCAGTCAGTTATACGTTGTGTTAAAATTAGAGAAATATGTGTACACAGATGTATCAAAGCTGCAGAAGGTTGCTTCAAATGTTTATTAGCTTTGAATGCGTGACCAATTCTTTGTGATTACATTTGGCCATTGAGTGCAAAATTAGTCTTTTTTATTAGCTATTCAGCAATATCAAAAATATGCACAGAATTACAAAAACTATAGTTTTTCGATGCAGTAAGCTTAACATATTAGTAATTAAGTTAATCAGTAGTATCATTAATTAAGAGAGTATTAGTAATTTATTTGTAGTATAGTTACTTTTTCATATTAGGCGTTTTTTATTTTTTGTACAACGCTAGTTAACATATGCATCTTCTATACTACTATTCTGAACGTTTTCATACCCAAGCTTGTACAATCGTTATGGTGTACATATAGGTATATGAGCGCAGGTATTTGCGAAAAAAATACACTTATTATCTTCAAATTAGCGTTCGAATTGGTTCTCATCTACTTATGAAGAGAGTTGAAGTGTCCTATTATCACAAATACAATGGTACTTTTTTCCTCATTTATGAAATCGTACATTTAAAAAAATATATAAAATGAAAATTCATTATTATTCTTAAAAATTTTCTGTATGTTTTACAATAAAATTTTATAAAATGCTAATGTTATTATCACTTTTAACCTGTAGCTTATAGTAAAATGCAATAAGAATTACTACGCAAGTAAATACTATTTGATTGCAGATTATAGTTATACATCATAAAGAGTAGTATTAATGTACGTAAATTTAGATTCTTATAAACAAATTTAAATAAAACATTCGATTTAGTTTTTTATTTAATTATTAGTAGTTAAAAAGGTATTATAAAGAAATTTTTTATAGTATACTATTTTTTATATTAGTTTTATACGGCGATCCGTCCTTGCCTAGGAAACTCGTGCAGATCGTAGTTGACTATGTATAAGAAATTTCATTCCAGAAGTTTTACTTACAAGTCTAAAAACTGATATTTTATTGTTATTAGAATAACAAAATCTTTTTAAAACAGCTTCGTTTAAAATAGATGAGCGTGTGACGCTGGCACTCGCCGCGCTACGTAATTCACCGCGCGATCGCTAGGCGTCTACGAAAGCGCGAGCGCATGCTACATCGCTCTCGCGCACCAGGAAAAGTGTTCCGTCGGAAATATAGGGGACCCATATACCGAGCATAAACACGCTCCACCAAAACGAAGGCTACTGTTAAGAGCCAGTGGAAGGCCCCAAGGCCGGACTTGGCGGTGCGCCATAGTGCTTCTGGCAGGACGAGACTTCCAGTCGCCACACACAGATAAAGGGCGCATAGTTCCCCTCTATCTTTACACTAAATGCGTAAAACGCGTTAAATGTGAACGCTCATCACCAACCACTACACACACGATAGGAGTAGTAGCAATACTGCTACTCCTCCGTACCTGGGCCTCCGCCGTCCTATTACCGACATTACAGGACACAGTCCTACCGACCCTACCGATACCGTTACAGCTTCTTGAACGCCGAATCCCGGCCTTAAAGGCACACCTGTGGTGGGTGGTACCGAGCGGGTTAAGGGATCAGCCTTCGATAAAGCGTAATCGAGGACTGATTACATAGCCCCACGAAAAAAAAAGTTGCATGTGCGAAAGATACCACCGTGATATCTATACGTTTTCAAGGTCGCTGATTCCGAATCCGAGGTCTATTTGACCCGGTCAGGTCAGGGTGAAGGTCAGGTCAAGGTCAAATCCAGAAAATGCATTGCAAACAAAGTAAACCAGTATATTTACATGTTTTTGGGATGCATACTCTAAAAGAGCATCTTTCTCACTTCATTTTTTTTGCTATACCGGACTCGTTTATCACAAAACGATCTAAGGAGTGGTTTCCTTTGGCGTTTTACACCTTTTTTCTCTGCTTCTCTCTTTAAGTTCCAACAGAAATCTGCCATCATATTGACATCCCATCGCCCTTAATACCTTCTTTCCATCTCTTTGATGTCTTGATGGAATCTCTCTCCTTGTTCTTCACTGTAAGCTCCTAAGTTGATTGGGAAAGTCAATTTGAGAGTCAAGAAAATGTAATTTCAAGTTCATATTGCACCCTAACGCCCCGAAATATTCAATCATTTCAACTACTATTTCTTTATAGTTTTCACTTTTTTTATTGCCCAGGAAATCTTTTACAGTTCCTTTAAAAGTCTTCTATGCAGCTTTTTCTGTATCATTCATGTGCTCAATGAAACTATCATCTCTGGGCATCTTTCTAATTTGTGGCCCATCGAAAACGCCTTCTTTCAATTTTGCTTTAGATAGTTTTAGGAATTGTTGTTTTAAGTACTGGTAACATTCACCTTCCTTAGATAGGGCTTTGACAAACTGCTTCATTAGGCCTAGTTTGATATGTAGGGGTGGAAGCAGTATTCTGTTAAGGTCCACCAGAGCTTCACGGATTACATTCATCGAATGAACCTGACACGAAGTTCTTTGAGTCCTTACTTTCCTGACGTAATGATTCTTACGATCACGACTATTCCACAAACATAAGAAACAAGGATACTTAGTGAATCTAGATTGTTGCCCTAAAATGACTCTCAAAATTTTTAGATCTCCGCAAACTAACCACTCGTGTTCTGCATATTTTATTTTATGTAACTCTAACTGAATATCTCCATAGCTCTCTTTAAGTTCTGCCGAATGTGCTAGCGGTATTGGTGCGTAGACGTTCGTATTATGAAGTAACACATCAGTTGACATCGTAAAGAATTGCTTGAATGCCGCCTCCCTATTACGAAAACTGGCTACTTTCACGTTTTTTTACAACCAATTTTTATCTTTCATAAATGATGTTAAATATTCTGCTTTATCTTTCGGCAGACCTAGATCTCTCATGAGGTCATTCAATTGCTCTACCACTATGCCAGACATACCTAAAGCCCAGCCTCAAAGCAAGCTGCTTGAGGCCCAAAAATTTACGATATGATTCAGACGTGAGCATTTCATTAATAAAAATTTTTCTGTCTGGCAAGCGCCCGACAGATTCACGGCCGAGAAAAGCGGACTTAACATCTTTGGTGGTAATATAATTATTGGCGAGCGAACGTTTAGTGCGAATGATCTTTGAAACGCGGTTTTTGCTGGCGAGCCTAACTACACAAGACGGCGGTCTTCTCGATCTCAACACCGTGCCACCGTCAGTCTCCTCCGACCCCTCGCCGCTCGCATTCCGAGGCTGCAGGTCGCGAGCTCCAACGACGTCCTCCCTAGAAAGCGTAGGAAGGACAGTGCTGAGCACTGCAAAGGCAACATTTTCAATATTGACATCTGAATTTTTTTCATCAAAAATACCATTTATAAGGACTTCACAGTGCTCAGCACTCTTGATAGATCCCGCGCCAGAGCTCTCACAGCACGAGCGACAAAAGGGTGCAGATTTATGAGTGGAGCCCAACGAGACAAACACCTGCGACTCGTTATTCACATTTCCGTCATTAGGCTTAACATAATTTTTATTTATTTTATTATTAGCTACGACATCGTCGACCATCTCTGAAATTTTATCGACAAGTGAATTTATTTTTTCTTGTAATAATTTGTTTTCATGGAGCAACATTAGCCGATCACTGTGCAATCCCTCCAGCTGGGTTGATTGCACGTCCAGTTTCCGTTCAAGAGATGAGACCTGAGAAATTAGTTTGTGAACCATCTCATCCGTTGCTGGTACGGCATCTGGCTTATTTATAAATTTCCCAAGCCTACACTCTATCCGAGATTCGAAATCGGCCAATGTTCTCCCAAGCAAGTCGAACTGCATTTCCATTAAATTCAGGATGCTCGACGATACGCAAGTATTTGCGGCACAAGCCGTAGGCGCATCCGAAACTGTCGCGAGCTTCTTCGGTATAGATGTATATATTGCAGTAGTAGTAGAGGGCGTCTGAACACCGGCAACCCGCTGCAAATCTTTTCAGAGTATTACAGGCGCCTGCCCGCCGGCAACCCGTCGTACATCTTCAAGCGTATCCCCACCTGCGCCGCTGCCGATGTACGATTTCCCGTGCAAGCCACTTACAGTACCGCTGTAGTGTAGTGGGGTAGGATCCTTAGGTGGGAGCATCGGCTTCCTTCGCGCGTAAGTGCCTGTTCTCGCGCTTGCTAGATCATCAGTCTCTCTCTCTCTCTCGCTCTCTCTCACGCTCGCCCTCGCTGACGCTGTTCGACTTTGATTTGATCTTCATCATACTCGCGTTCGCGCTTGTGTTACTGCTGCGACGACAATCCAAACAGACAGTAATATATTTCCGCGTTTGCTTTGACTTTACTGCACGAGGCATGACCAGTCTTTTTGCATTTCGTACACTGTACAAGTGCTGTGTTATTGCGCGGTTGTCTATCGCAGAACGCACAAAATTTCTTCTGCTCCATCTCTATAGTGTTGCCCTCTTGCGGGAAAAATTGAATCGTTCGACCGCGACGATGCTTAATGATGGTCACTTGAGCGGAACAAGCCGAACATACGCACTTATTTTAATAACATAAACACACCTGCTATGTACAGTGACGACATGCGCAGAAGTGCCAAGAAAAATTCAGCGAAAGCAATGCAAGCGCAACACCGGCAGTCTTGACAACGATGGAGATAATGGCTTGCATAAAGGCGCATGCAAGAAACCAGCAACAAGAAGCCTGAAGGCAGGCAGTCAGCAGCATCAAGCCTGATAGCGAAAGCGATGAGAAAGGCGTGGATATGTGAGACTTACCGAGAGAGAGGGAGAGAGAGAGAGAGAGAGGGAGGGAGAGAGAAAGAGAAGCTATGTGATATATATATATACACACATAGGGAGTAGAGTAGAGTAGAAATAATTTATTTGAGACCGAGGGGTATAACCCCATTTGGCCTAATTGTGTTACAATTGAATATATAATATAATTAGCAAACAATAACAAAATAATAAAATGTAATAAAGAAATTAAAACTTGGTTCACGTGCGGGGTCCAGTTGAAAGTGGGGGTAATTAAAACACCAAGATTCTTTACTTGGTAAGCGTAAGGAATAGGAACCCCGCAAATGGTGACTTTGGGGACGCTCTCGAGGTCTAAGCGAGAGATGAAAGCTTCGCTGCCCAAGAACATCACCTTGGTCTTCGCGAGATTAAGAGACAGTTTTTTGAGGCGCAGACGGCCACAGCCTCCGCATCGCGAGTGATCGCGGAAATGCCCTCACGAAGGCCGGCAGGCGGAAAGGAGTGGTAGATTTGAGTGTCATCGGCAAAGATCATATGCCGCGCGACACTCAAGATTGATGGCAGGTCATTTATGAAGACGATGAATAATAGTGGGCCGAACGCTCCCCTGGGGAACGCCAGCCATGACCTTAGCCCAGTCTGAGGTCGAGCCACCCTCGTCCACCACCGCCTGCAGACGATTGTGCAAGTACGCGTAGAACCACGTGAGGGCTGCGACGGAGCACGTGAGACGTTTAAGCTTTTCGAGCAAGTGACCGTGGGGAACCATGTCGAAAGCTTTCGAAAAGTCGAAAAGGACAATTACGGTTATCATGCGCTTGTCGATGGCTGCCCGCACGTCGTCTAGAATTCCTAGAAGGGCCGTCTGGGTGCTATGGCCCCTGCGGAAGCCGGCCTGTCGAGAGTCAAGGAAACCAGATGCCTCAAGGTGCCGAGAAAATTGGTCGTGAGCGATGCGCTCAAGAGCCTTGGATATCTCGCAAAGCTTGGCGATCGGTCTGGTGTCCGACATGCTCGTCATGACGGCCGACTTCGCATAGGGGGAGAGAAGGGCTCGCCTCCAAAGGTCCGGAAAGACAGCATCTCTCAGCGAGAAATTGAAGAGAGAAGTTAGAGGAGCGGCTAGCAGTGGCGCCGCTAGTTTTAGCATTTCCGCCGAGATGCCGTCGGGGCCGGTGGCTTTAGAGGTTGACCTACGGACGGCCAGCAAGACTTCTCGCTGCGAAACTGTCGAGAAGCTAAATAACTGGTCACCCGGGGCAGAGGGAGACTCCAGCTCGAGCCTCTGGAGAATAGCAGGCGAGAGAGGCTCTGCGTCTGAGGCCACGCTGGCGTAATGCCTGTTTAGGTCGGAACCGGAAAAGTGTGTAAAGGGCGAAGCGCGGGGGGTGCTCGTGACGCCCATTCTCCTCAGCACACGCCATTTAGTCGCAGCGGTGGGTGCGCTCGCGAGACGATTGGAATAATATTTATTTTTGGAGGAGTCAAGTATATTGCTGACGATACTACGCGCTGCTTTGAATCGCTCATAGTCACGATGTGAGCCCGATCTTTTTGCAGTTCTATAGCGCTTATCTCGCTCACGCATGAGACGCCGAATGTCTTGCATGACTCAAGGCTTGCGGGAGCTCGTGATAGTAATTGAGCGAAGAGGGGCCACCTCGTCGAATGCTGAGATTATATTAGTAGAAATTGCGTCAGAGAGTGAATTTACGTGTGAAGATAGTGAAGAAGATAGAGATGGTGCTGAGGAGCGGGTGCTAGAGAGAAAATTTTGCGGGTCGGCCAGGAGATAATGGTTAGAATGAGAAAGAAGTGCGCAGATCAGGCGATTGATGGAAAGAGTGTCAAGCGAGCGTGAGAGAATGGTTTTCTGCACTGTAGGAGGGGCAGAGAAGTTAATTTTAATGTTTATGAGATCGTGACCCCCGATAAAGGGTGAATCCGTTTTTGTGTAATTTATGATTGAAGAAAAGTCGTGAGTGATGAAGAGGTCAAGCCAGTTGTGCGCTATGTAGTCTCTTTGCATAGAGTGATGAGTTGGGTAAGATGGGACGAGAAAAAGAGAGAGAGAATCAATAAGCGTATGAAGATGGGAAGAGTGAGAGGTTGCAGCTGCCATATTGATGTTAAAGTCGCCTGTGACTACTACGTTTATGTAGGATGGCAAGAGTCCGGCAAGGATATCGAAAAAGAAATCCGGGTATGCAGCGCTCGGACGCCTGTACACAACAGAGAAAAGGAGGGAGTTACTAAGGTGTGAGATCTCAAAGATTAAAAATTCGGGAGTATTATCGTACGACGGGTCGGACTGGCCGAGTATCTTCACCCTAAATAAATCCCTGACGTAGGCGTCGACGCCGTCACCCTCCTTGCCGACACTGTCAAGGCGGTAGAACGAATAGCCTGGCAATTGGAGGACAGAATCCGCATCATGCTGTGTCAAGAAAGTTTCAGTGACAGCGATGATATCAGCTGAATGAAGAGAGAAATGCGCTTCGATGAGCGCGAAATGTAATTTAAGCCTATTTACGTTTATGTGAGAGATTTAAATAGAATTTGCTGATAGATTAAGGCCGTGAGGCGGCAGGTTATTATGAGAATTTTGAAAATTGTCGTGATGGCTCGAAGATAAGTCAAGAGTGAGTGGCCGACCCCATAGCATTCAGGAGGTGCGTGGTAGAGGCGTGAGCAACTGCAAGTCTGCCTCAGTAGAAACAGGTATGAGTGGGCCAGACATGGTCGCACGCATACAAACCGTGAGGTCGCGCACAACTGGCCGCGTATAGTTAAGCCGCCGCTGAGCCTCCAGGGCCCGCTTGAAGAGCGTGTGCACTGGTTTCGGCCATAGTGCACGAATGAAAAGCCGCGAGGGGCCACCGCTGCCCAGAATCGCATCGCAAGGAAGTTCTCGCAGCTTTGCAGAGCACGAAATAATAAGATCGCGATTCTGGGGTGATGAGAGGCGTAGAACCATGGCTCGACAATCCACGCGCGCGGCTGGTTGCGCCGGTGGTGCTGAGCTCCCTGAAGGCGGCGGAACAGCTGGGGCTATGGCTCGCGGGTTACCCGGAAGCCAGTCTCTGATATCCGCGATTGAGTTGACGAGTAGAGGTAGGCCAATTTCGGTTAGCACTTGTTGCGCGATCTCTGCGTTGGTTTGTGCAGACGTGCGGGGGACCTCGGAGAGCAGGATCTCGCAGGTGTCTTGGCAGCTCAAGTCACGCGCGCCCCCAGCCGAGGGGGCAGCCTCTATGTTTTGGACGCGAGTTTCCAAGCTTTCAACGCGCGTGGAAAGTGCAGTAAGTTTGACTTGGGAGTCTGCTTGGGCCTGGCGCACCGAGTTCAGGTCAGCCCGGACCTGTGAGAGCTCAGCCTTTATGGTTCCCATATCAACTTTTAAGGTGCCTATATCTTTTTTTAGAGTGCCCATGTCGGCCTTTAGGCCGCCCATCTCTGTTCTAAATTCGTCCCGGTAACTCGAGGCCCATTTTTAAAACCAGGCTAGTGCGCCTTCATCCATTTTATTGTTCTCGAGGGTTTCTGGAACCGGAGATGGAGAAGAGTACGGCGAAGAGTCAGCAGAGCTAGGTGGACTGTCGCTGCAGCAAACTTGCTTAGCGACCTGCTCAGATGATGGCGAGAGTGGGGAGGTCAGGCGTTTGTTCAGCGGTTTAGAAGTGGGCGTGGCCAGGCCGCTCGGTGCAGCCGCAGTGCAGCACCGTATTGTGTGCGGGGTGATGAACCAGGCCGCGTCGCAGCACTTGGTATGGATGACACTGAAGCAGCTAGTGCACTGCACCGAAGAACCTGGCTTGCGAGGGACGCTGTTATTACAAATACGGCAGGGCCGCTTGTTCATACCTGGTAGAGGCAGGTCGAGAAGCGCAAAGTGTCAGTACAGTTAGTGCCATCTGTTGAGAGACACCAGTACTAGGAATTTTAGATGAGCCGGTAATGAGGTGTTTTCGAGAGGTGTTGAGAATTCTTGGAACTTTCCCAGAAGAGGGCGAAAGTGGTGCCAGGTTTTGGGTCAGTGGGCGCATGCGCTTATCGAGTATGAAGATGTATGACAATGAAGTGAGTAGCAGGAGGTCAAGAGGTAAAGCCAACCTCGACTCGGAAAATGTATAGTTAGACTTAAGCACGGCTACCGATTTACGGCGAAAAATAGGCGTGAGTCGTGAGAAATAGTCTAACCTCAAAATTTTGAGGGGCCAGTAAAAATAGCACAGAACTCACTTGCCAGACTAAAAAATAGCCCTCCTTCAATGCCTCGAGTAGCTGGACGCACAGGGATGGAACAGATGCAGCCACTTTCGCTCCAGGTGGAAAACCACAGTCACTCGAGCCAGTAGTAGAAGCGCGGAGTGAACAGGCAGACAGCAGATCCAGAGAGAGAGAGAAAAAAAGCGAGAGAGAGAGAGAGATGAGTGAAACTGCTCGTCCCTCCGTACGCCGCTGGTGGTTGGATACTCGGGGGGGAATATTCCTCCCAGAACATTCTACGCTAAACGCTAGTGCACTCCGTACGACCACTAAAACTATCCACCACTATGAACACGCCGAAACAATCACCCACGAAAACTCTCGATGCGAAAATCCTTTTTAATCGTCGAATCTCGAAAACGCGTCTATTTGCTCTAGACGTCACGGTCTCTCCCTAGCTTTTCCAGATCTTCTCGATCGCGTCATCCTTCTTTCTCGCTCGCACCCTCGGATTCTTACGGGAGCACCCCCGGTAGGTGCTTCACTCGCTCACGCGTGGTAATTAGCTAAATTAATCGCGTCTGCCTGGTCGTTGCTCGCGAAGACGCGTAATATCTCGTCTTGCAATAATTACGCGTCACAGTTTATATTGTACGAAATACAAAAAAAAAAAAAAAAGAAAAATGATCAATGTATCCGATTTACCAAATGTTGCACTTTGTTTGTCAGTTTTTAAAAATGCAAAACATTTGATTGCAACAAAATATGGATTGTAGATTTAAGTAATTCGTATTTCTAAGCGTTCTGGAAATTAAATATGTGTTTTTTTATATTATACACAATTATATTAAAATTTTTCTTAAATTATTACATCCAAATTATTTTCTTTTTTTTATTTCCTTGTCAAAATTTATAATTTATTCTTTTACTTAGAAATAAATTACGTTAATTCTTTGTACAAGAATTATATTTCTATTGATGAATGATGTACATTATTAATCTTATTTGTTTTATTATATTACAGAATATATTAAAAGAAGTAAGTTTAATATGTTTTTCAGTTATATACCGAATAATAGTTTTTGCTGCACACGTGCAATCCCTTTCTTTTTTCTGGTACTCCCTCTCTCTCTCTCACGCTTGCAATCGAGCAGCTCTCCGTGCGCGAAGGGCAACCATTCCCTCACAAACGGATTAGCCACTGCACCACCACCGCTGGTGGCGCTGCTACACTGTTCGTCGCGCGACAGCTACCCTCTACTTTTATCCGTGTATTGTTACTAACTGTATAGAAAACCTACTGCATCGGGGAGGTACATAAATTTTCTTTCTCACCATCCCATAACACAAATCGATTGTATATAATCTAGTCGATAAATGTTACGTTCTCTCTGACATACGCTTTCACAAAGAAAATGTTAATATTATTAAGAAATTCGTGTTAACCAGCAACTATCCTATGCATTTTATCAATAAGTATGTTAAAAAAAGAATAATATCTGTTGTAATACGTGGATAAATAATTGAGACACTGTGAGTTTAGTATTAATAGAAAAATAGTTTATTTAGTATTAATGGCATAAGCCGGGAACACGTCTGCTCACATCAGCAAAAATCCCGCTTTGAAGGTGAATACGGTTTTAGGTGCTGAGTTCGCTATCGTCAAGGATGTCGAGGAAACTGTGGACATTAAGTACTTCAACACAAAGACTGTTCCGATATATTCTACGACTGATTTGAATGAGTGGTTCGTTTTAAATGTGCAACAGTCTGTTAATGTTGACATGGAAAAATTTCAAGAACAAGAGTCTGGCTGGTCTTTGCGTTCAATTTTATATTTGAGCATAAACATTAATAAATTTAATCCTATGAGAGGAAGCTCCTTCATCGATCTACCTGATTTTATCAAGAACAAGAAGGCATGTATTAACGTGATGAACAGTGATGATCAGTGCTTCAAATGGGCTATTTTGTCAGCGATTCATCCTGCGAAAAAAATGCAGATCGTGTAACATCTTATACCAAATATGAAAATGAATTGAACTTCGAAGGAATCGAGTTTCCTGTGGATCCCAGGCAAATTGCTAAGTTTGAGAAGCAAAATTATGTCTCGGTGAACGTGTACTTTTTGAAGAAGAAAGGCAACATTTTCGACGTTTCACCAAGACACTTGACTCATGAAAAGAAAGATAAGCACGTTAATCTTCTTCTCATAGAGAACCATTACGTAGATGAAAACGATGAAGAACAACTAGACGACGACGACGACTTCGATGTAGTGCACAAATGTCACTACGTGTGGATTAAGGATCTGTCACGATTAGTGCGAAATCAAATTTCTTCGAGAAAAAGTAAAGCGTACATTTGCGACAGATGTCTACATGTTTTCTAGACGAACGAAAAATTAGTCGATCATATGACTGACTGTATGCAAGTGAATCAGTGCAAAGTTGTACTTCCTAAGGACAGTGTCTTAAAATTCAAAAACTTTGTGCACGAAAATCGTGTACCTTTCGTTGTGTACGCAGACTTTGAATGTATATTGAAACCGGTGGAAAATGATAAGCGCGCGTTACAGTATCACGAAGCATTCAGTGTTGGTTATTTTGTGTAATGTAGTTATGATGATACTCGTTCGTACAACAAAAGCTACAGACAGATCGAAGCAAATGATAAGGCACCAGCTGAGTGGTTTATAAGAAACCTCGAAGCGCTTGCACTTCAGTTGAACGAGATGTATAAAAATCCACGCCCGATGAGAGACTTGACAATTCGGGAAAAGGTCGAATTCGCGAGAGCTTCAGTGTGCTATATTTGCAAGAAAGACTTCCGAGTCTCGAATAAAAAAGTTCGAGATCACTGCCATTTTACTGGAGAGTATCGAGGTCCCGCTCACCAAGTATGTAACATCATGTACCAGGACTCGAGAATGGCGCCAGTCGTCTTTCACAATCTCACGGGCTCTGACTCGCATCTGCTGATCAAAGAGATTGTAACCTGCTTTCCAGGACGAGTGTCTGTTATACCGCAGACGAAGGAGCGATACATATCGTTCACGAAATAC
>UELU01128688.1:0-22212 GCA_900490025.1 Megastigmus dorsalis
TGATAAGATAGGTATCTTGCTTATAGTCCACATTTTTAGTTGTTTGAACAAGAATAAAACTTTGCTATTTTTTTATTCGAAAATGATTGGCTTGACGAAAAAGTTTCATAGAACAAAAAGTCCTTAGAATCATTCAAAGAATACGTGTGAATTTCTTCAAGATGTTTTGGGTCACTTTTGATTTTTTGGTTCTGGCCATTTTCCGGAAAAATTAAAAGATTTCCCAAAACGTCCTGGAAAAATTCACACGTATATTTGGATGATTCTAAAACACTTTTTGTTCAGTGAATTTTTTTCATAAAGCGATTCCTTTTCGAGTAAAAAATTAATCATTAATTCATTATTCTTTCTGACATTCGGCCGCCATTTTGGATTCGCCAAGTTGATTTTTGATATTTTTAGGGATTCGGTTTTGAAGGAAAAATAGTTTGTGCACGATTACTGGAGGTTTTAGACCTCTAGCTCAACGGATTCCCTGTGAAAATTTTGTATTTTCAAAAAAAAACTGAAAAATTTCACGTTTTTTTCCCTAAAATTTCAAAAATGAGGGTCAAAGAAGCTTTTTTTCGGAATTTTCATGCCGGATTCTGAAAGTTCATTAAAAAATCTATCAGAAAACATGGTATGCATGATCATTTCTGACCGATTTGATGCTTCTATACAGTGTTGAAAACTGCATGAGCAAACGTGCACATTTGACGTTAATGGGTTAATGTATTGCTTAATTTCATCATATTCGTATTCGTTGCTTTCAATATTTTCTTTTTGATTTGAGTTATCAGAATTTTTTTTTAAATTGATACCAGCATCGCGTATTGCAATATAAGCACAGTCATGTCCTTTATAACAATATTTAAATAAGTATTTAATACACTGTACAGTTGAGCACACTTCTACGTTAATATGAGAATTAAATTTTAACAGTAAATAAGGATTATATGGAACAACAAAGCGGTTATCAGCTACCCTACTATAATGCATACCTTTATAATTGATTTTTTTATCATCATTTCTTCGCATATAAAATGGATATCCAGATGAATTAAAAGTTGTTTTTGTCCTTATAACTTTTTGGAAAAGTTTTCGTACATTTTCTTGTATCTTTATTCATACAAGAAGAGCTCATGTTTTGTTCCCCACAAGGACCATGGATCATAAATTGTTTTACAATTTTATGTAACTGTGGATATATATCTTCATTTGAAATTTCTGCATTTATAAGTTCATCAACTTTTCCTGGAGTATTGATTTTATTATTTACGTCTAAAAATAATAACATATGCATGTGTGGAAGTCCTCGCTTTTGAAATTCGATAACATAAGTATAAGCAACACTTTTTCCTAAAACACCTTTTTTAACTACCATTTCTTTCAATTCTTTTACTTTTTGTTGAAATACTTTAACAACTATGTCTGGTCTATCGTTTGCAGTTTCATACGTTTCTATATTTTCAGTTATTTCTCTCCAGTTTGGATTGCATGTCATTGTTATAAATAAGTCAGGTTTTCCATAACGATTTACAATAGTCATTGAATCAATATAATTTTGTTTTAAAAATCTTGGACTACCAGTAAAATTTAATGGTAAAATAAACATTTTTCCAATTTTAATATTATCAGATTCTTTTTTTTTATGTAAATAATCTATAACGCCTTTATAACAATCGCTTCTTAAAACATTTTGATTTTTTCTTATAAAATATATTCTTGAGCTTTCAACTTTTACAAATGCATCAATAATTGCCTGCTGGGAAATTTTTCCCAAATTAAGATATGGATTAAATTCACTTCTCATGGAAAATCTATAATTATAAAATTGTAAATTTGAAATATTGTTCTTTTCATTTTTACATTTCATATTAGGCATCCATCCGTATCCTCCGTTTGGATAAATAAGTGGATATGTCATGGGGTCAGTGTGTTTACTTATTAAAGGAATACTAATTGGATTTTCATATCTTAAATATATAACAATATCACGTTCTGTAGGAGGTAGAATATCTTTTCCTACAAATATCATCGCAACTTCATTACAAGAAGCTTCATTATATACATGTTTATTTAATTTATTGTTTCGTTTTATAGACATCGTTACTGATCTTGGTGCGCAACCACTTTTCGCGCATCGTTCTGATTCTTCTTTTTCTACTTCATGCATCATTTTATAAGCTGTAGCATAAGGGTTAACATTTCTCAATAAGCTATCTAACTGACTTAACAAAAATAATTTTTTACAAAAATTATTTTCTCTTTGGTTTGTAGCTAATTCATTATCAAGAACATATAATTGTCCATATTTTCGAGCTTTGTTTTCATTTGGATGCAAAGCATAAACATTGTGATTTATTTGACCTCAAATTCTGATAACTTGCGGTCCTCTATTAGACTTTATTAAAATTAGCCCCAAAACTTGCAAAAGCCAAAGCATTATTATATGTTCGAATATTTTGCGAAAATGAATACTATTTTCTTATCCTTCTGTAGCTAATTGCTTTAAGTATTCCGGATAAGCAGGATATAATTGGTTCTTCGATATCATTAACACTTTTTGTACGTTTCAGACTTGTAAATTTATTTTTTAAACTAATTTGCACTAATTCTTCTATATTTTCTTTTCTTTTATCTATTAAAATTTTTCTTTTTAATTTTTTCTTCTCTATAAGTGTGCATTGATTATTTTTGTCTTTCCAATAAGACAAATAAGAAAAATGAAAGCACCATAAAAATGAAGACAATATAAAAAATCAAGACACCACAAAAATGAAGACAACGTAAGCAATAAAACACCATAAAAAATGAAAACACTAAAAACTGATAACAACATAAAAAATGAAAATACCATAAAAAACGAAAACACCAAAAAAATGAAAACACCATAAAAAATGAAAACGTTTTAAAAAACGAAATCACCATAATTCGACAACACCATAAAAAATGAAAACACCATAAAAATTGAAAACGCCATGAAAACGAAATCACCATAAACAATGGAAATACCATAAAAAATTAAAACAAAAAAAATCGAAAACACCATAAAAAATGAAACCACCATATAAAATGAGAACACCATAAAAATGAAAACACTATAAAAAATGAAAACACAAAAAAAAATGAAAACCACTTAAAAGAATAAAAAAACAACAAAAAATGGGTAACCATAATCAATGAAATAATATAAGATGAAAACACCATAAAAAATGAAAATACCATAAAAAAAATGGGTAACCATAAACAATGAAACAATAAAAAATGTAAACACTAAATTGTTATTGTTATTGTTACGTAGTTCTCATTAGTAAAAAAATTAGTTACATCTTAACCGGTGATCCGGAGATCGGAGAACCGGAGAACCGGAGAACACAAAAATTTGATTTTATTTAATATAATACTAGCACAGAAAGCTCGCTTCGCTCGTATTATAATATAAGATTTTCTTCTTCCGACCTGTCTTGATTGTTTGCAAGGGATGTAAAATCTGCGATAATAGAATTATAAGCATAAATATTCTAAACTTCGAATATTTAGATTTGGTTTTACACTGTACCTGAATTGTTGTGCGGCAGAATATTGCTTATATACTTTACCACATGTGGCAATTATAATGTGCAATATATCGCAACTATATTTGGCAATATGTTGCCCATAAGAGTCATTTTTGCGCTAGGTACCTATAATTTTTTATTTAAAAATAGACTTTAATTTTAATTTTTTTATAAATAAACTAATTAATTTTATAGGATTCAACATGAAAATAAATCCAATAAATGTGATTAATCTTCTTCTTACGGCTTTTCAATCTTTAAATATTGAGAAAAGTCAAGTTAATTTTAAAGGAATCGAGGTCGCAAATAAAACTGAAACGATTTTATTAGATGCAATGAATGATTTTAATCAAGTGGAAATAATAACAGATGAAACGTTAGATTTTCAAGAACCATTTAAAGATATGGAAGCTGAAACTGTTGAAGATGAAATCCTGCATCACTTTCCAGATCCTCCTTTTTCACTAACAAATGAATCTACTAAAGATGAAGAAGATATGTCATACGATTATAAATTAAAAGCAGTGGAATACTGGAGAAGCAGTAAAAAGAAAAACAATTTGAGTCTTGAATCAATGCAAAAAATGTTTAAAAAAGTAAATTCTATAAGGCAGTTGCGACGTTGGGCTCATGGGTTGAATAAAGGAAGGACATATAGAGAGAAAATTTCTAGAATACGTTAATTCACATTGGAAAATTTCAAAGCTGCAATTGAAGTGGGATTGGTCGTTCATGATTCAGACTTGCGTAAATGGGCATTACAAGCTCAAAAGCAATGTCACGTTGCGACTTTTTGAGCTTTTATTATCCTCTCTTTTTATTTCTATTCTAAATATGGGCACACTGCATTCCTATACTTCTCTGGCATTGAAGTTAAACGAAAACTTCAAGGCCACAAAAGTATCAAATAGCACACTGTACGTACAGGAATGCAGGGGATGATAACCCATGAGAGTGAGAGAGAGAGAGATATGTAAGCTCGCACTGCACTCCTCCCGATTCACGTTTTTTCACTAATTAGTTCCTCGTTAGGAGCATTGAAGTATAGACGTGCCGGTCTACTATATACTATCAATCTTCTACAATATAAAATCTATAGTTTATTATTAAGCCAAGTTGTGGAGCCGGTCCCAACTGAATATCAATCTTTTTTTCATAATTTACTTTCATTTTTCGTTCTTTAATTTAATAAACTAATAATAATAACGAACCTCTCATTGGCGTCGCCGTCTCCCAGATTGAAAGAGAAATAATAAATAATAAGGGAATGAAAGGAATAACAAGGGAATAGGTACCGTAATTATATATACATGTAAGCATTTATAGAAAGACATATCCGCGCGTTTATTTCAATACATCTCACCCTTTTGTATCATATCAATAATCAATTAACGTATTTGAATATCAAACATAATTAATTTCGTAGATACACATATATATATATATATATCTCAATACACGACATCGTTCACTACAACAATACTCTAACATACGTGCAGTGTATCACTTATACCGCATCCATGCGCATGCAGTACATTCTTTATACTTACGAGATAAGTGACGTCAGACCTGACGTCACGGCTCTCTCGCAGCTGTCTACGCCGCGGCCAATGCCACAGTAGCTCGGCACGTGTAAGTGCTAGTGTACGTGAGTGCGAGAGAGAGGAAGCGCGAGCCCTCGCAGCTGCAGAGGCAAGTAAGCCGCCAGCGTAGGCCATTGAGAGCCGAGAGGGGCGCACTCAGCTAGACGAAAGCTAGCAGCGTGGAACCAGCGCGAGCACGGGCGCATAGCCGTAACAGCCAAAAATTTGATTTTAATATATTTTATATATTCAAGTCATTGATAGCGTGTGCTCGTGGCTGCAGGCTGTGCGTAGTGGTATGTGCTACGCACAGCATAGCTAGCGTTGTGCGTGCGTTAATTCTTTAGTTAATAGGAGAATATTTGTGATAAAAATTTTTTTTTGTTATAAATAATTGGACGCGAGGTGCTTCATTCGTCCGAGTGATAAGTGCTGTTGTATGCAGGGTAGATTATACTGATATAATTCACCTCATATCAGTAAAATTGGGAGAAAATTTTTATTTGTTGTTTTTTTGTACGATATTGATAAACAAAAGTTTGTTTAAGAGAATAGGAAGGGACGACTGAAGCACATCACAGTATTTATTATTGTGATAATTACTATTTAATGATTTTTTGTCGCGTTTGTTTTTTACGTTTTCCAGGAAAGTTTTGTGCCGCGAATATTTAATTTAGGTAGCGGCGAAGTTCTTTCGGGAGAGAATTCGTGCCATACGGTGAATTGTTTTCTTTTTTAGTGTGGCATGAATTAGAGATTTTTTTAGTGGGAAAAATTTTGTTTTTTTATATAAAGAAGAAAAAAGAGGGATTCGATAATGTTCAGTCGAATAACTGTTCGAAGAAGTCCAGAAAGGTGCACTAGTGATAGTTAACTAGTGCACTAAGTCAGATCCGAGCTCAGGACAGAGTTTCGAACACCGGATTTTAAGGAATTGAACGCGAGCTAAGGCGTAAAATTCTAAGAAATGGCAGAAGCAACGCTGAAAGCGCTAGAAGGATGGTGTTACGGCATCGAGGAAGGAGAGTTGGACGAGGCGCTGTCAGCACTGCAGTTGAGCCATCGAGGCTCGCAGATCGACAAGAAATACCGTCTGCAAAAATGGCTGCTGGGAGAATACTCGGCAACCGATTTCGAACCGACGTATGAAACGGACGAGATAAAGGCCCAAATGCAGCGTGAAGAGCTGCGTCGGGCATATATGGAAGAAAAGGCGTTTGAAGTATCCGGGTCAAGGCTATATGACGAAAATGTGTGTCATGATAGCACGCATCCAGTGCAAATGCTGGCTATGGACCCGGTAATCAAGAAAAATGATGAGCAGAGGGAAGCGCAGCTGTACCAGTTCGATAAATCCTGACAAGAGGCTGTCAGGAAGATAGCAGCTGGCGCGCAGCAACAATCGGAGCTCCAGGAAGAGAGCTCCGAGGATGATGAGCAGAGCAGAGGTGGTAAGCATGGAGAAGAGCCACCACAGCATAACTTGGCCAATGAGGGGACGGAAGCGGCAGAGAAGAGCGGCATACGTATAGAGGAAGACCCGTTATCAGTCCCAGTAGGCCAAGAATCCGTGAATATCGCGGAGATATTCACTGAGATAAAGCAGCAGCTCGTACTGCGGAATAAGCGAGTAGGAGAAGTGTCGCAGCGTTGCACAGTAGTCGAGGGAGAGATGAAAGCCCTGGCTGCAGTGGTGCATAGCAGCAGCTGGATTCAGCTGAGGCCGACGGCGCCGGAATTTACCCTCCAGTAAGCTGCGAAACGCAGTGAAGTGGCTTCCAGTACACGGCTGGAGAGTAGAACACCATTGAGGCTAAGCGTGACTGATTCTGGCCTGTATCAGGAGATGCAGGCCGAGCGTAATATGCCAACGAGACAGCACGTATATTTCCAGAACACGTTCACATATTATCCTGGAAATAGCAATCTGAGAGAGGATGCGAGTGTACAGGGACCCATTCCGAAGGTTTCAGGTGCTAGGGTTGTAGGCACAGCCTGGCAGAGGGGGAATCTCTCGGGTAGCAATAGACCCGAGAGTTTTAGCACCGAAACAGTGAATCTGAGCGGGTATGATACGCTCAGATCCAATGACAGAATGATGACGGGAAATGAATCCCAGATACGGCGTACGCCGCGAGATGTAGGCCAGATCGTACGCAAGTGGCAAGTGCGATTTGCTGGCGAGAAGGACCAGAGTATCGACGTTTTCCTTACAAGAATGGAAGAATATCGAACTCTGGCAAATCTGACAGAGGGGGAATTATTATTCTCTCTGTCAGAATTACTGACGGGAGTTGCGGCCATTTAGTATAGGAATCGTAGCGACAAATGGAGAACTTGGCTTGAACTCTGCGCGGCCGCCAGACGATGGTATGGCTTTAATAAAGGGTTTCAGCAACGCTTAGTTACTGAAGCAAATGCGAGAAGTCAGGGCCAGGATGAACCTGTACGTGATTTTATCACGTGCTTGCAGGCAATTATCTTGAAGCAAGTCCCTGTGCCACCAATAGAGGCACAGTTGGACCCGATGCATCGGAACATGCTGCCTAAGCTGCAGTGCATGGTGCGCAGAGCTGAGGCGCGAGATGTGGAGTCGCTTATGGAGCTAACTCGTGAGGTTGAACTTATCACTGCAGCAGGCGAAGCATTTAAGCCTCCACCGTCGCCACAACATACAGCTATGCCGGAGATGGCGTATAGAAGGCCTATGAAGCCGCAGAAGGCAAAATTACCGGTTGCAGCGATGGAAACGAAGATAACAGCTGTGAGACAATCGCTGCAGGAAGTAACGGAATCAGCTCAGATTTTGAAAGAAATCAATGTCATAGCCGAGAAGTTGAATGATCGATCACGGAGTCACCCAGAGGTCCCAATAAGAAGCCATGGGGTCGTCCCAGCTCTCCAATGGCTAAAAACGCCAACGGAGAGCGAGGAAAGGGGGCTGGTTCAACTAGCACCAAACGATCAAGAGAGCCATTTAAGTGCTTTACTTGGGATAAGCAGGGGCATTCGGCAAGGTACTGCCCGAGTAGAAAGCCGGAAAACGAGAAAGGAAGCATGCAGTAGAGGTCACTGCGGCTCTTATCATCCAACCTAAGACCTTGGAGTAGGCCAAAATAGCTGGCGAGAGTTATTCAGAGGTTATGTGAACCTCTGAGCAGGCTGAGAAGTCGATTACAGAATGTTCGAATACAGACGAAAATGAGGATCGTTGGTGACTCCAAGTCAATTTTTGAGGCTTTAGGATTCGAGCATTGTATGATCCAGGAGCTGCACGCACGGTAATGGGATCTGTGGGATTACAGATTGCCAGTGCGTGCAACAGAGAGCTTCGGCCTAGTTACGGCAGATGGGCCAGAATGGCCAATGAACATTACTCGTCCATTGTAGGATAAGTGAGCCTACCATTCGAGATTTCGGGGATCCGGCGAGACGTAACTGTGGCAGTAATGCCCGAGTTGGACTCCGATTGTTATGTTGGAGTTAACTTTACCTGCATGTTCAAAGCAATGACGAGTCACAGCTATTTCTGCCTAAGGACTCGCTGATATCGAGTCAGCTAAGCAAGAGCGACTTGAAGAGGTGCTTGAACGGAATATTAGGCCACCTAAGGAGATTCTCAGGTGTACGACCAGGATCGCACACGAAACAGAGGTTGGATCAACTTGTCTGATCAAGCAGAAGCATTATCCTGTTTCAAAGAAGATTGAAGAGGAAATGCATTGCCAAGTACACGAGTTGCTAGAGGCTGGAGTGATCGAGCAATCTGATGGTGGCTGGTCAAGCCCTATCGTTATAGTGAAGAATAGTAACGGCAAATAGCGGATGTGTATAGACATTAGAAAAGTCAATCCGGTATGGAAGCCCAATGCATATCCGTTTCTGTTTATGTATCAGATATTGCGCAAGCTTTAGTCAGCTAGATATACAGGGTGTTAACAAACAGAATATCACACTGTATGGATTCGGATAGAGCGAAAAATGCAAGTAAAAAATCACGAATAAACTTTTTGATCCGATCAGTAGTTACTGAGTAATCATCGATTGAAAATCAGTCGATCGGGCCAATCAGCGTAAAGCTACAGCAGCAAGCGGAGCGCGAGGAGAGTAAAGTGGGGCGGTCCGCCAAGTGCCTCCCCGCCGCCGGCCGTCACTGCGCCGTCTCTCAGTCTCTCTCTTCACACCGTCATTCGCTAGTCGTAGGTTCAGCGAAAAATGGAAGGAGCGCCAGGCTGACGCGATCACTTGATTG
This sequence comes from Megastigmus dorsalis, assembly GCA_900490025.1. NCBI lineage: Eukaryota > Metazoa > Arthropoda > Insecta > Hymenoptera > Megastigmidae > Megastigmus > Megastigmus dorsalis. The sequence continues at coordinate 9,378 of UELU01128688.1, forward strand.
TTGTAAGCTTATAATAATTTCGTTATTTTGAAATACCTTTCAGGACTTCTCGAAAATGATGCTTAGAGTAGTATAAAACATTGGTATACCAACTAAATAAAAATGTACGTTTTAAAGGAGTATTAAATCATAAATATACCGAAATCCGTGTTTAGTGACAGAAACAGTTCGAAATTCTCATTCATAAATAAATCTGATTTTTTTGCGACTAGTTCATAAATGAAAATCAATTCTTTTTTATTTTAAATTAATGAGATGCCTTATTAATCCTTTTCATTATTGATAAGCAATTGAAATTTAATCTCTTAATTCGGTACTAATTCATTGATAATCAACGTAATATGTAAACATTATCAGAGTCATTTTACACACTCTTAAATGGGCTTATTATAGCTTGATTTCTTCGTCTCGATTTCCGGAATTAAGATGAACCGATGGCGCAGCTGCAGAAACGGTGCCTTAGCTACCGAATCTTAACACAAAATACACAATTTTCTTAGTTTTTCGGGCAAAACAGTAATTTTGCACTCATTGAAATAGGCCTATGATAGCTTGATCTCTTCGCCTTGACCTCCTCTATAAAATAGGAGAGTCTGGACTTCCTGAATTGATATTAACTGTTAGTGCAGCTGGAGTATCGGTGTCCTAGCTATGGAATCTTAACGCGATTTACACAATTTTTTTTGTTTTTCGGGCAAAACAGTAATTTTACATAGTTTTAAATGGGCTTATTATAGCTTGATCTCTTCGTCTTGACCTCCTTTATAAGATGGAAAAGTGTCGACTTCTGGAATTAATATGAATAGATAATCAATGGTATTTGCGCTAGTTACAGAAGGTAGAAGAAGATCCGACTGATGATCCTCGTTCCAAAGTCATCGGAGGTCACTTGTACTTCTATAAGCCTGATGAAGCTTTAGAAGGGACTATCGGCGATGATGAGGCATGGAAGCTCGTCGTGCCTAAGGAAAAAAGGAAAGAAATTCTCAAGGAAAACATATGCTCGGATATCCAATTTATATTTTTGGCCGAGTACGTACAAAGATGTCGAAGCTTATGTTCGACAATGCACAGTGTGTCAACAATGCAAAGACGAACAGCGAACTACCGCAGGGCTTATGGGGCGAAGGACCGTCACAAGACCATGGCAAGTAGTCGCATGTGACATAATGGATCCTTTGCCAAAATCTCTTCAATGTTATGAATTTATCCTTGTTTTTCAGAATTTGTTCACGCGATGGGTAGAGGTGATATCCAATCGCAAAGCCAATGCGAAGACAGTCCTGAAGGAACTCAGAGAGCATGTATTTATGAGATACGGAGCTTCTGAGGTTTTTCTCTCAGATAATGGCACGGAGTTTAAGAACCGTGCCATTGATAGTTTTTTAGTAGAAAAAGGGGTGCATCATAATACAGTGCCACCTTATCATCCACAAGCGAATCATGTCGAGAGGGTAAATCGCTCTTTGAAGAAGATGCTCGTGGCTTTCATAGAGGAAAGTCATCGAACTTTGGATGAGCATTTGCCCGAGCTTGTCTTTGCGTTTAATACAGCTAAGCATAGCTCAGTAGGTGCGAGTCCTGCACTATTGAATTATGGAAGGCAGCTATTGCCTCCTTCGATAGTTCGAAGAGATCGAGAGTTGGTAGCTCTAGCTAAAGAGCAGGACGCGGGTCTGGACGAATGAAAAATAAAAGTGCAGGAGCTCGTAAATTTACGTGCTACGGCGAGTCGCAAATCGGAGGAGGCGCACAACCAACAGACGACTTACTACAACGCACATAGAAGGATGACGGAGTTCGCTGTGCGGGACCATGTGTGGAAAAGAAACCGGATTCTGTCCTCCTCAGAAGAGGGATTGAGTGCTAAGCTCGCTCCAAAGTTCGCTGGTTCGTATACGATTACGGTCGAGTTAGGTTCGAACGCGTTTGAACTGGAGAATATGGATGGAAAGTTGATTAGACCAGTCCATATAGAGTAGAAAAAAGCATATGTTGCGGAAGAGATGCCAGAAGACTTTGTCGAAGAAGATGACATCGAACATCAGCCTCCCATGGATGCGAGCGTTGATGTGACATTGAGAGACCCGCCAAGAGCGAGCGAAGCGCGCACGCAGGATAGCATCACTCTACCGGAAGATGTAGCGGCTACCTGCGTGCTTAAAATTTCGCGGCCCTGCAGAAGGCCTCGGAAGGCCACGAAAGCTGTAAAGCGAGCGGGCGTTTGTACTGAGAAGTCTGCTTCGTCAAATAAGGTTGCGAAGCGAAAGCCTGATCGACTGAACGGCTCGCGAAAATGTGTTGTCGTAGTAGATCCAACAAATCTCTCTCCGCATCGAACACATGCCACGCGTTCGTAAGTTTCTCTCATTTTTCTATTTTGCTTGCACCAAAGAGATGGATAAGGACACATTTATGCGCATGTGCGCTCAGTTCTTCGAAGATTTGGCTATTCAGGCCGGGGAAGCGGTTTCCTCGGTCTCGATCTCGGAGGTGGATCGAGAGTTGGTCCCGATGCTAAGGGAGAGCGCTAGGCAGGAGCTCTGTCGCCCTCATTTGATCGCTCCACCATCTGTCAAGCAGACAGCAAAAGAGAGCGTCGTCGCTCTGCCAGAGCGTACGGCGCCATCATTGGAGGAGCAAAGAGAAGAGGGCACCGACGCCCATCAAGCGGGTGCGGTGCCACCAATGAAAGAAGCTGTTGCACAGGGGAAGGGCCCCTGTGCAACTGAAGAATTACACTCCGGCGACGGGACATGTAAGACACCGGGTCTGATGAAAATAGAGCCAGAGTTGGCAGAGGACGGCGAGGCCCGTCAAGCGGGCCCACCACCGAGAGAGCTTCAGACAAGAAGCATGGAGCGTCTGCTGGAAGCCGTTAGAGAGGCCTCACGTGCGAGCGCATGATCGGAGGAGGAGGCAGATTTCTACAATGTCCAAGTAGTATCGTTACCGGTTCCAGTTGTCGATCAAACTGAGTGAAATATCAAACTGTCACCATCCTGGTATCCAGCGTCTAGGAGAGGGGTGTCACGAATTCACGAGCAAATTTCATATTTGCTCGGTAATTCGATGGCACGCTCTATCCGACGGTGCGCGGGCCAAGGGAACCGTAAGCGAGATAGCGAGCGTAGCGCATGTCGCGAGAGAGAGAGAGAAAAAGAGTAAATTAGGCAGAGATAGACGCCGCGATAGGGTAATGAGATCGCGCCGACAGATCGTTTTCCGCCGCGAAAGAGAGCACTCTGCGAGAATCAAAGCGTGCGATTCGTGATTGTAAGTGTGTGCGTGTGAACCACCATCATGGGCTTTTTCGGTATTGCAAAGGACTGCAGCCAGTGCAATCTTCACTGAACTACAGGGATAGAGAGAGAGACTGGGAGAGAGAGAGAAAGAGAGAGAGAGATGTGCGTGTGTGTGATTCGCGGTCGTTTCCCGCGTTTTGCCAGCCTTCTCGGTTCGCGATTACTATTGTAGTTGTTTGCAATGTTTGAGTATTTTTCATACAGAATATACGATGTTTTAATAGATTCAAGTTGTTGTCATTTAAGCGAGACAAACCAAATTCTTCCCCTTCATTTCCCGCGATTAACTGCCGCCTCCGCGGGCACAGTAGAAAAACATTTCTACTGTGCATTGATTCTGAGCAGCAGAACTTGCACGGTGCTCGCAACCAATATTTCTGAACAACGGAAAACGAGACTCTTCAAGAGAGTCTCGTGTTTGTAAACGAGAGCTGTTAGAGTCCGCACATTTGTCAATACATTTTATGCATAAATATTAGAAGTCTAAATGCAAATTATAATAAATTGTTAGTATTTTTAAATAATCTAGAAGTAAAACCAAATATCATTGTTTGTACTGAAACTTGGAATTTAAAACATCTCGAATTTTTCAATATTTCTAAATATAAGATATATTATAACAATAGCAAAATTAATAAATCAGATAGAGTAGCAGTATACATTATCGAGGAATTAACTAAAACAACAGAAATCATTTCAACCTACAAACTGAAAATAATAAACTCAAAAATTACAAGAGTCAACAATACTGAAATAGTAATATCAGCAATCTACCGATCACATAACATAAACAAAACTGATTTCGTAATGAACATTAAGGAACTTCTGAAGCATAATAAAAAAATCCAAAACAGTATTTTAATAGGAGATTTTAATCTCGACATAAAAGAGCAAGATATCATAAATCAAGAATTTCTACAAGAGTTATTAATGAACGGATACTGTCCCGGAATTACTAACATAACCAGACCTTCTAACATAAATAACAACAATGGAACATGTATTGATAACTTCTTTATCAAAATTGACAAACTAAATTACAAAAACTACGTTCTGAAAATACCTTTCAATGATCATTATCCAATAATGATCACCTTGAAGGGTATAAAAAAGAATAACAACAAAGTCACTGCCAAAAAAATAAACTACAACAAACTAAATAGAGAAGCTGCAAAAATCAATTGGTTAGATGAAACATTAAATACAGATCCTAATTTTGCCTTAAACAATTTAATAAAAAAAAATCAAATTTTGTATAAATAGTGCAGAATACGAAAATAAAAATAACAATATGAACCAAGAAAAAATTGGAAAACAAAAGCAATAGTAATTTCATGCCGAAACAAAGAAAAACTATATAACAACTGGAAAAAGGATCCAAATAACAAAAATAAGAAAGAAAGTTATACAAATTATTTAAAAATATTAAATAAGTTAATAAATAGAGCTAAAGAAGATTATGACAAAAAAACAAATACAATCAAACAACAATAATATAAAAATTTCTCTCTCAAGAATTTCTCCGAATATGATCTTCCAAAAGCAGATAAAGGTAACGTAAATGTAGTTTCAGAAAAATGTGATTATATTAATAAAATTCAAAGTATTTTAGATGATGATACCACTTATGTGAAAATTAGGAATCCACATATTAATAGACTAAAGGATAAATTAAAGGAATCATTGATGTTTTGGAAAACAAAAGGTTATATTAATGATAGTATCATTAATTATTTAAAATGTGAAAATGGTACAGTAGCTACATGTTATGGGCTTCCTAAGATTCTGAAAGAACAGTTGACATATAGAATAATAATATCATCGATAAATGTTCCGACATACAGAATTACTAGATTTTTGTCTAATATATTGTTTAAGATTGTGGGTAGAACAAATTCTTACATTAAAGATAGTTGGAGTTTCTATGACATAATGAAAGATATTGTTATTCCGAATGATCACAGAATGGTGTCATTGGATGTAGTGTCTTTATTTACAAATATACAGTTAGAGTTGTTGAATGAAATTATACAAGATAAATGGTCTGATATTAAAGTACAAACTAGTTTAACAGGAGATGAATTTATTAAAGCACTTAATTTGGTTTTTAAGAACACAGTTTTTTCTTTTGATAATAGTTTATATGAACAAAAATATGGTTGTCCAATGGGATCACCTTTGTCACCTGTTATAGCAAATTTAATAATGGAAAAATTGGAAAGTTTTGCTTTGTCAAAGTTGGTTTTTCAGTCAATTATTTTCAAACGATATGTTGATGATATTTTTGCAGTTGTACCTGCATGTTTTGTTGACGAAATGGTGGATGTGTTTAATTCTATCCATGATAGAATTAAAGTTGCAAAAGAGGTCGAGTCAGATAATCAATTGAGTTTTTTAGCTATTAAAATCCTTAGAGTCAATAATAATAGAGTAAAATTAAATTTTTGAATTTTAATCCTCACCACCAATTTGGAAGCAAGATAAGTGCGATCAAGGGTGTCATTGACAGAGCGCTTAAATTATCAGATAAAGATTTTAGAAAACAGAATTTAAATTTAGTTAAAGAAACTTTTATTAAAAATAGTTATCCGGGAGAATTTATTGATAAAATGATTCAGGAGAGAGTGTGGGAAATTTATAATGGCAAATTAAGGAAACGGGTAGATAAACAAACAATGAACGAGAATGGGAAGAATGTATATTTTAGTTTACCCTATGTTACAGGATTGTTGGAAAGGATTAGAACGGTGTTTAGAAAACAGAATATTCAAATTTTCTTTAGAAACGATAATAATTTGGGTAGGTTATTTAGTAATTGTAAAGACAAGGATGATAAATGTTCAAAATGTTGTATTGGCCAAACGGGTATATATTTGAAAAAGAGAATGTATGAGTATCAATATAATTTACAGAGCACAAATTTTACTTCGGGGTTAAAGGAACATTGTATGAATTGTTTGCATTCCTTCGATTTCGGGAGTGTGGAGGTTTTAGAAAAGGGGATTAGGAATAAATATAAGGGGGAGTGTTTTGAGAGTATCCACATTCTAAGGAATCGAAATAATGTTAATTTAATGATAGAGTCGAGTAAATTAGATAACATTTATCATTCTTTATTTTAACATTCTTTTTTAAGTTGTAAGGGGAAATTGGTAAAGGGGAAAAGGGGGTTGGTGGTGGGGAGAGAAGGAATGGGTAGAGAGATGGGTATATAAGGAGGCTAAACATACTTTCCATTTCAGTGCCTGAGGAGGAGCCGGAGTGGGTTCGGGCTCGAAACGTCGGACAGGTTTGGGTGGTAGGGGGCGGTCAGATTGTCCTTTACTAATAAATGTTTATTTCAGGGTTAAATATAAGTTTATTTCAGATGCTTCGGGGGTGATTGTAAACAAGGGCAATCTGATTGCCTATGAATATTTATTAGACTGTAAGACCGATAGACAGATCTTTATCAGGTTATAGTAGAGCACAGTCGACATAAGCAATAATTTTAATGCATATATAAACAAAAAAACAATCCATTAGAAACTGCTGATAATATCAATAAATACTTTACTAATGTTGGTAAGCAATTAAGCAGCAAGATAAATACACCACCCAATATGAACATCAAATTACCTCCAATGAATGAAAAGAGTATGTTTTTACATCTGACAAATTATCAAGAAATACAGAAAATATTGTGCAAAATGAAAAATAAAAATGGAGGAGTTGACGGCATAAATTCTCAAACATTAAAAATTTTAGGAACAAATATCAGCTAACCACTAGCAAACATTTTTAACTCATGCATTGAACTAGGAATATTTCCGAACGAATTAAAGGCTGCAGGAATAATACTTATACACAAATCTAAAGACAAACACTTGACAACGAATTATAGACCAATATCATTAAACTCCAATATTGCTAAGATATTTGAAAAACTACTACACAAAAGAATAGCAAATTTTTTTAACAAATTTAACCTATTTTCTAACAAACAGTTCGGAATTAGTGAAACCATAGGCACTAAAGACGCACTAAATGAAATAACAAATTTAATATACAAACAACTAACCCAATTGCAATCACCTTCCTAGATCTCGCCAAAGCTTTTGATACAGTGGATCACAAAATCCTATTACACAAACTTTACAACTATGGAATAAGAGGAAAGACATACAACTTAATAAAAAGCTATTTGAACAATAGGAAACAGAAAGTTAAAATCAAAGATCATAGCAGCAATTATGTAGAGGTAAACATCGGAGTTCCGCAAGAAACCATTCTTGGACCACTATTATTTATTATTTACATAAATAATATGTTAACGACTGCACCGGAAAACACCATCTTATCATATGCCGACGACACAGCAGTAATAATTACAGGAACCAACTGGGAAGAAGTCGAAACCAAAATGAATGAAATTTTACAAAAATTAGCTACTTGGTTAGTATTGAATAAATTGTCATTAAGCACTGATAAAACAGTTTATATGGAATTTGCAAATAATTGCAACAGTACACCAAAAAATCTGAATATTAATATTCTAGGAAATACAATAAGCAGAGTTGATCACACAAAATATCGAGGGGTTATTTTCGACAGCAATATGAAATGGGATATACATACTAGCAACATCTATAACAACACAAAATACTTAATATTTATTTTTTACAAACTAAAAAGAATCATGTCCATAGAAAATTTAAGAATGCTTTACTATGCACTTTTTCATAGCAAAACATCATATGGGATTTTAGCCTATGGAGGTGCATATGCTGGAAGAACCAGATGTATTCAGAACCTTTAAAATAGTCTACTAAAAATAGTTAACAAAACCAGCTTCACAACAGATAATAATCCAATAAACATAGAACAAGCTTTTACTTTAGAATCAATAGTCTATCACTACAAAGATCTACAAGAAATATATATAGGATCGAATAAAATAACTAGAAGCAACAGCATACAAATCCCTAGATGCTTCAGAAATATAAGCATAAAAAATAGTTACATCAGAGCATTAACAAATTTTAACAAACTACCAAGCGAACTGAAGACATTAAAAAACAAAAATAGTATAAAAACAAAAATTTAAATTTGGATTAGAAAAAACATATAATGGATAAAATGGATAAAATTGATTGCAACAAAATAAAAAATCTTGTTCAACACTCACTTAAGCAACATATTCAAAAGATTAAACTAACTCATCCTACATTGGAAGTCCATGGGGATGAGCTAACAGATGAAAAAATAACACTAGACATAAGAACTTACATTTGTGCACACGGAAAATGCAAACTACACTACAATCGTTCTCATCGCCGAATGTCTAATTATATCTGAAAGAAGATACAAAGTACTAATACGGAAGTCATTAAACATACAATAAACACAGCAGAAGAAACCATCAAAATCATAAATAGTCAAAAACAAGACACAAAAACAACCCAACCAAAATCCAAAATAAATTGTGACTCCTGTAGGTATCCGAAAGTAGCAGGAATTAAACTCATACATTTCATTAAAGAAACAATAATTACAAATGAAAATAAAAATATTTTACAGTTCAGACCAATAGAAGAGTTAATTGACAAGATAAATAATATGGCTGAAATAAATAATTGGAAAACACAAACCAGAATACCATCAAATGCCCCGGGACTTCAAAACATAAATTTAAGTAATATTAGAATGACATATGGAGACATCAACTACTTAGGATCTATCAAAGCAATTGTGTACTTCGATAGAGGAATAAAAAGGATACAACAATATACAAACTCCATGTACCCACTACATCAACAACCAAAACACAAAGACCTATAAGCCCTGGATGAAATAGTCTTCACGGCACCTTGCAAATGTGATTCTAGTAAACACAGCAAGGATTAACAAAATTGAAAGAATTATTTTTGCAAAAGATAAGAACGCTACAACACACAAATTTAAAACAGCAAGAACCATGCTTACAAGATATTGAAGATTGAAGAATAAATGAGGGATTAATTTCTATCTTGCTTGATCTAATAACTCTAGCTATTAGAAACATGCGAGATGGAAATGCAATATAAACCAAACTTGGTTATTAGTTTTTTAGTTTTATTTTAGTTATAATTTTGTAAACCGCACTGGCGAACAGGAAGAAATTCCTCTGCTGGGTTACTCTTGTAATGTACTTATACTATTATTACTTTGTAATTTTATGTACTGTTCTCTGGTTAAATAATTAAATAAATAAATTTTTGTTTGTAATAAAATTCACACTACTTTTAATTGGTAATATTCTATGAGATCATATTTATTAAATTGATTCTTTTTCTAATAATTATAGAGTATTATAACATGGTAGGCTTTTATTTAGTATAGCTACATTAAACTTGAGTTTTCAATTAAATAAATCGCTTCTTTATTTATTCATATAAATTTTACAATTTCTAATGGACAATTTAAACAAATGAATTTTGTGAGATCTATTCAGAAATTGTCAAGACTCTTTTTCTTTGTTTTGCATATTCAAATAAATTTTCTAATTTATAATGGCCAATTTATACTAAAGAAAGTTGTAAAATCAATTTAGATATTGTCGTAATTTTACATTGTCAATATTAATTGTTAATAAGTACCAAAATAATAAAATGAACTTCAACTTTGCAATGGTGCCTTATTAAGAATAGAGATGCCAGACAAGCTATCAAAGCTACCATAGGTGTTAAGAATTGTTAACACCTTTAGTAGCTTCGGTAGCTTATCGGATTGATTCATTATTAACTTTAAAATATCCTTTGATGTTGCATGGTATATAAAACACTTAATTGACCCCTTCATCATTTAATTTGAACTGCTCTTTCCCATTGATGTTTTAAGGAAGCAGGGCAAACTGTCACATAAAACACTCAATTGACACCTTCGACATTTAGTTTGAACTTCTATCTTCTAATGATGTAGCAGGGCATACTGCCAGAATTCTAATATTATGAGCTGCAAACTGTTGCGAATATAATGCGCCTCCTCCAGAATGACCCGTTCATAATTTTATAAAATATCATTAATTTTAGTAAATAACTATATGAACATACTTGGTGGCCCGTCTACAGGCAATTTCAGGTGCTTTATATTATTATTATTACAATCGTCATCATTATTTTCTTTAATATTTAGATATCATAATTAATTTAGAAATTTAAACAATCCATGTACCTCATGAAGTATTGGAGAATATATTTAATTATTGTATTCCTTTTCCTTAATATTTTTAAAAATGTTTCGACTTACTTATATAAATTTTGTGATAATAAGTGCGGGACAATTTTTTTTCATGGGAATCAGACAAATTATCATAATAAATCAAAGAAAGTATATGCTGCACAAATATATTTAGATAGTTTTGTGGTCTCACTGTATTGGTATGTGAAGTTAGAAATTTTTAAAAGTAACTAAGATTATAAATTTTTAAGTTTCATTATTTTTTTTAATTACAAGATAGTGTTAATATTAATGATATTTGTCAATAAAGCATTACTATCCAGTGATGTTAATACATCTTAATGCTCCATTATTTATTACTTGATTTCAATGCATACTATGTGTTGTGATTTGTATATGTTTAAAAGGTCTTTCATAATTATTGCTAGAATATTTTTATTTTACAAAAGGAAGTTCATTTTCATATGAAAACACTAGGGAAGTATAAATTAATAAAATTTATTTTTGTTTATTAGATCACTTTAAAGAAGTTTATTTTTGCGATTTACATGGAAACGCTTTGAAAATATTGTAATCGGATAGGGAATATTGACAAATTGGAACGTAACATTTTCAAAGAATTTGCACATAAATCCAAATAATAACTTCGTTTTAAAATTGGAAAGAAAATGAACCTATGTGTGCTGTCTCATTCACAAGCAGACTAAGATGTCGCCTTTTCCAATTAGAACCGACGGTATCATGTGGATCACACGAGATATCTCTGTAAATTAAAAAAAAAATATACTCCATGAATATATAAAAATTTACTATTACAGTTAATTAAAAATTAACTATTACTGTTAACTAGAAATTTACTATTACAGTTAATTAAATAATTTTGAACTACTAGGTATGAAAAATAAGAGAATGTACATCCGAGTGACGCTAGTCCACCGATAAATTACCGGTAGACGGGTCAACAAATATGTTCATATAGTTATTTCCTAAAATTAATGATATTTTATAAAATTATGAACGGGTCGTTCTGGACGAGGCGCATTATATTCGCAACAGTTTGCAGCTCATAATATTAGAATTCTGGCAGTATGCCCTGCTACATCATTAAAAGATAGAAGTTCAAACTAAATGTCGAAGGTGTCAATTGAGTGTTTTATGTGACAGTTTGCCCTGCTTCCTTAAAACATCAATGGGAAAGAGCAGTTCAAATTAAGTATTGAAGGGGTCAATTGAACGTTTTATATACCATGCAACATCAAAGGATATTTTAAAGTTAATGAATCAATCCGATTTTTAATTGTTAACACCTTTAGTAGCTTCGATAGCTTATCTGGCATCTGTATTCTTAATAAGGCACCATTGCAAAGTTGAAGTTCATTTTATTATTTTGGTACTCATTAACAATTAATATTAACTATGTAAAATTACGAAAAAGAGTACTTGACAATATCTAAATTGATTTTACAACTTTCTTTAGTTTAAATTGGCCATTATAAATTGGAAACTATATTTGAATACGAAAAATTAAGAAAAAGAGTTCTTGACAATTTCGGAATAGATATCACAAATTTCATTAGTTTAAATTAACCATTAGAAATTGTAAAATTTATATGAATAAATAATGAAGCGATTTTATATTGAAAACTCAAGTTTAATGTTGATATACTAAATAAAAGACAACCATGTAATAATACTCTGTGATTATTCGAAAGAGAATCAATTTAATAATTATGATATCATTGAATATTACCAATTAAAAGTAGTGTGAATTTTATTACAAAAAAAAAAAAAAAATTATAAACACAAAATGTTATAATTAAGACAATTGGTGAAATGTTACACTAAATTATTACATTTATTATTTAAAAAATTAACAAGCTAAGAATTGGCTAAAAGCATTTTATATAAATAAACTGAAGCGAGTGGGAAAATGTAAGTTTCTATTAGATTTCACGACTTGTTTAGGGACATGGAATACCATAAGTAAAAATTTGAATGTAAACTAATATATGAGTCAAAATTTCTCAAGTGGGCCACTAGAAATCGACTATTCAAATTTCATATATGTAATGGTGGATTCTTAAAGATTTATATGTGTAGATTAACGTCCTAAAATATTTTTGTAAAATTTTAATTTTGTAATAAGTTATTAACAAATGAATTTTTCACCTACTTGTTTTTGTAATTGCTATATTTCCGAAACTATTTAATGAAACTTGATGAAATTTTTATGGTAGATTCAAAATTGATGGTAGAATTGAATGAAGGATTATTTAAATGAAAAAAAATTAATTTGTTTAAAAAAGTAATTAAAAAAATAAATAATAATTAGC
>UELU01128689.1:0-13827 GCA_900490025.1 Megastigmus dorsalis
GTATACATAAGTATTAATTGGCAATATCACCTCTATAATAATAATCTGGTATCTAAAATATAGTGCACATAGCCGCCATTTTGAATCGGCCATTTTGAATTTGTACATTCTGACAGTGGATTCGCTTTCAGCGCCTCCAAAAACCCCCGAGTATGAATTTTTAAGTCGATTTGAGCTGTATTTTATAAAATATAGTGCACGTGGCCGCCATTTTGAATCGGCCATTTTGAATTTGTACATTCTGACGGTGCATTTCTTTTCAGCGACCCCGAAAACGACCGAGTATGATTTTTCAAGTCGATTTGAGCTGTATTTCATAAAATATAGTGCACATGGCCGCCATTTTGAATACGCCATTTTGAATTTTCACATTCTGATAACGAATTCGTTTTTAGCGACCCCGAAAACCCCCGAGTATCATTTTTCAGAATCATTTAAGCTATTTTTTCCCATTTATTCTAAAGTTAAAAATTGAAATTATTTTATTAAATTTTCATGAATTTTCACCATTTTTTATGTGGAAATTGAAAAGGAAAATGAAAATATCTCAAATTTATAATCATATCACATGAAAGCTGTATTCTTAAGCTTTCATTTCTGGGGTTTCGGATATCATAAATGTTATTAGATCAAAAGTTATTTAAGAAAATTTCATGACGTGATATCACGTCATCCTGCATACGGTAACATCTTCGATATGACGTGATATCAAGTCATCCTGCGCAAGAGGGTTAAAGAGGCCATATATTGTCATAATTTAATCCATAAGCACCCTTTTATTCACTTGTTTTTTTTAACATTAATAATAAAAATATTTTTTATTACTCCTTTTGTTTAATTTTCTTGATATTAATTTTAAAATATTTTTTTACTTCAATTAATAAAGCAATTTTTACATCCAAAATCAAAACTTTAATTCTAATTAAAAAAAATTGTAATGAAAAAGGCAATCGTTTTTAAATATGGGATCAAATAATAAGTAAATCTCACGCGTCTCCGCGAGTAGGTATTGTGTGTGGAGAGTTAATTAGATTGTAACGTTAGAACCTTCCTCCGGATGCTCAAGCAAGCCAGGGTTCTTGGGGAAGGGAAAATCTCGTACATAAATAACTCGTGTCTACTTATAAAAAATAATAAGAATGAAGTGCTGTATTTATGATGGTGGATATGGAGTTGCACACATATTGATGTCTGAAACATAAAAAATTTACGAAGAGAAGTTAATTTCGCGATTCTCAGTTGACGTTATTTCACGTTTCTACGCATGTGCGAAGTGATATGTGAGTGCGGCCGTGATGTACATGATAGTGGGAGGCCTTAGAGACGAATATACGTGAATCCAGTAATTGGGACACTTAGTTTGATAGTCGGTAACGAGGAGCGCCTCAGTTTCCGACTATCGACATTTATGAACTCTCAACATGACCGGTGACACAGTTTCTGAAATGATCCTGTAATTGGTGCAGAGGAATGCCTTGTGCAACAATTACCGACACTCAGTCTTTTCACCCTGGAGCGCCAGAGGTAGAAGGACAGAGGGGAATGCCTTAGAATTGGGCAGAACGATGGGACATGATGGCGCAGACGTCACTAGGAGCAGCTGAGTGACGATTAAGTGGCGTTATAAGCTTTCGCCAGAGTCATTACAGGAGCGCCAGATAACAAGGAAAAGTGGACTCGTCGTTGCGTCAGGCATGAAGGAGCTCCTGACACGCTTGAAGCATCAGGCAAATACTGCCGATTTGAGCTATTACACGCGGTTTTAAAGGCTCGAAATCGGCAGTGATAGGGATGTCCCACATTTCAGTCAGGGTTCCGAGTGAACTAACTGGTCGGAGCGAGGAGCGTTAGCTGGGAACCCTACTCGCACCAAGTATAATCATACACCATTTGTTATTTACATTACCATCCCCCTTCTCCACTTAGAATCCTGGTGAACTTCTGAGCTCACGGGCCGGAGAGGTTGACCGACGCGATAGCGTTACATGGCGCCCGAACAGGGACCGTTTTAAAATTCAGTCTAGTAAAACCGGGAAAGGAAAACAAAACCCCGCGAAATTTGAAGCCAGATAACTTAGTTACTAGAACTACCATTACAGACTGGGGTCAGGTAGTGTAGGATTTAGTCGCCGATTAACCGAAAGGAATAGGGTTTTAAAAATGTGAAATGTTGTAGTAATGGAATTCGAAATTAATTCAGCTTGCAGAAATTTATGTTACCGTCAAGTAAAAACCTTTTAACCGAATAAAGTAATGTCAAACATTTCATTTGCCGACCGTAAAGATTGCTTTTGTAATAAACTTGGAAAAGGGATAAAGCAACAGAAAAACCGAATTTCTTTCCGTTTGAGTAGTACTGATCATCAGTACAGTAGATTCTGTTTTATCTTGCTAGAATAATTTTTTTTTTCTGGTGGTTTCTTTTTCTCGGTTTCCGTAGCTTGTTGGGTTTCTAGAGTCACGGGAGTAGTAGTTCGACAGGGTTTCAGAGTTAGTTCTTCAAATATGTCGCTCACGCCGAAAGTTTCCTGGGTATACGGGCTAAAGAAGGTACAATTAATCCTGGAACTGGGTTAACGTCGAATTGATGTTTCTGGAACCGTCTCTGACTTACGACAACGTTTCGTTCCACACGTCAGAGCCCACCCAGAAGAATTCAGAAATAAACCGGACGATCCCATTGATTATGATGAGGTAGCAGATAAAACAATAGATGCGACTATTGACGAAACAGCTCATACCTAAATACCGAAAACATCTACGTCCAGCAAGATGGAACTAAATATCGCAGCCGGTACCACAATGGCAACGGCAGCACCCCAAATCATATATGTGCAGGCTCCCGTCACTTGGTCCAGTACCTCCGATAGGACTAAAACATTCGATCAAATGCGGAAATGGAACTGCTATTTTGATGGCAAGAACCTGTACGTGTTCCTCGAACGAGTGGACGAGCTTCAAAAAGCAAACGGCTTTACCGATGCACAGATTCTCCAGGGATTTCTTGAGCTCCTACGTGGGGACGCTCAATTGTGGCACCGAAATATAACCGGAGTAACCACATGGGCCGAACTACAAGACCAACTCCATCGATATTTTCTTGCCCCAGGCGAGTTGCGCAATCTCGATAAAGATATCCACAGCTATCTCCAGGGCCCCTCCGAGTCAATTCGAGCGTTCGCAATTCATCTAATAACTTTGATGAGACGCAGAAGAGCTTTCGATATGGAAAGACAATTAGACACGCTGTATTACAATATGCGTGTCGAACCTCGCCTGCATCTTCGGAGAAACGAAGTGCACGGTCCCGAAGATCTGATCCAAAGAGTAGAAGATATAGAGGATAATTTAAAACTAGTACGCCGCGAGTCCCGTGAGGCAAAGACTTCCGTGCCGAACAGGGGTGAGATCAGTTCCGTGACTCCACCCTATAACCGTCACACACGTTGTTGGCGTTGCCGGCAGCCGGGGCATTAATGCCTTGACTGTAAAAACCCACAGAAACTTTTTTGTTCCTTGTGTCGGCGGGACGGCGTACTTACCAGAAATTGTCAATGCAATTGCTCGGGAAACGAAAGAAGGGTCGGATCCGGCAGTTCACAGATCCGGCCGAATCCTCCTCCGAACAACTCAACCAATCAGACTCACGGATCTTTGTACAGTTCAAGATCGGCAAATCGGTCGCCAAAGCCCTGCTAGACCCCGGAGCCGTAACATCTTTCATAAGCAGACGCATTTTACGCCTCTGCGAACGCTCCGGATGGACCAAACACGTCCGATGTCACCGCCACCCTAGCAGATGGCATGGAAGCCAATTTAGAATGCAGCGTCCAAGGTCCCGCCACCATAAATGGCTCTGGATAACGACGTCAGCCTGGGCATGGACGCAATGCAAAAACTCGGAATAAAGATTATGTGGAAAGGGAAAGAAATAAAACCAGATAAGAAAGTATCTGAGTTATCGGTCTGTTCGGTCGACAAACCAAAAGGCCTGGCAGACTAATCTGGATAACGACGTCAGCCTGGGCATGGACGCAATGCAAAAACTCGGAATAAAGATTATGTGGAAAGGGAATGAAATGAAACCAGATAAGAAAGTATCTGAGTCATCGGTCTGTTCGGTCGACAAACCAAAAGGCCTGGCAGAGCTAATTCCCGATCAACAAAACCGTCTAGATGCATATCTAACAAACGAAATGACACTCTTCGACGGGATAAAAGGCCGCACACCGTTGGCAAAACATCGAATTCGTATGAACGACAGTAACCAGCAGCCGCTAAAACAGCGGTATTTTTTCTTATTTTTCCTTATTTCCTTAAATCCTGTTATGCAGGAAATAATAGATAAAGCTGTCGATGAGATGCTAGCCGAAGGAGTCATTCGTAAGTCTGAAAGCGAGTGCAGTTCTCCGGTTGTGCTAACCAAAAAGAAAAACGGTAAAATGCGGTTTGGTATCGATTTTCAGAAGCTACACAAAGTAACCAAAAAAGATGCATACCCTTTGCCACAAGTAAATGACACCTTAGATAAGCTATCCACCATTGACCTTAAAACGGGTATTGGCAGGTCGAATTAACCAAGGAAAGCAAAGAATTCACAGCTCTCACAGCGCCTCGTAGAGGGCTGTACGAGTTCACGGTTATGCCGTTTGGACTCCATGCAGCACTTGCTACATTCCAGCGCTTGTTGGACCATATAATTACTCCAGATATGGCTCCTCATGCGTTTGCTTATCTCGACGACATCGTTGTAGTGTCACAGACTTTCGATTAGCATTTGGAACCGCTGCGCGAAATATTTCGACGTTTACGCAAAGCCAAACTCATCTCGAATAAGGAAAAATGCGAGTTCGTTGAGCGCATACTCCGTTATCTCGGCCACGTGGTCGATAAAGATGGCCTCCGAACCGATCCAGATAAAGTTGCAACCGTAACTCAATTAGAAGCGCCGAAAACACTAAAAGAACTCCGGAGATTCCTAGGCGTAATTTCTTGGTACCGACGGTTTGTTCAAAACGTGTCATGTCTTAGCACTCCACTAAACAAACTCCTAAAGAAGAACTAAAAATGTGAGGGGGGGGGGGGAAGCCCAAGACGGGGCGTTCCGAGAGCTAAAAGACCGCTTGACCAAAGCTCCAGTTCTTGCTTGCCCGGATTGGTCAAAAACTTTCATTCTCCAGTCTGATGCTAGCAAGGATGGACTGGGGATAGTTCTTACCCAGGGAGAAGGTAGCGAAGAGCGCGTTATTGCCTACGCTAGCCGTTCACTCAAGAAAGCCAAAAAAACTACTCGGCAACCGAATTAGAATGGTTAGCAGTCCGATGGGGAATTTGGAAAATGCGACATTACCTCGAAGGGTATCACTTCATCGTTATTAACGACAATCAATCCCTTAAATGGCTGGATAGCATTGAAAGTACGTTACCGACGAGGCGCCGAAAATCATGTCGCAGACGCCCTCTCCCGACAGCCACTCCAGATTTGCCAGTTTAATGCACCAATTCAGTGCAACTGGTACCAAAAAACTCTCAATGCCACCGAGAAAAATCCGGAATATTGCATCATCAATATCCGTCTTTACCGACACATTCTTCACACGCTAGATTTCAATGATAATGATTCATCGAAGGAATGGAAACTTTGTGTCCCGTCTAACGAGCGTAAACGAGTGCTGGCCGAAACACACGATGCACCAACGGAAGGTCATCTCGGTGTAACAAAAACTCTGTCACGTCTCTCACGAAGTTACTATTGGCCAGGAATGTTTCGTGAAGTCACGAAATATGTACGCACATGCGCCAATTGTCAAAAGTATATAATTCAACAACGACAAAAACCGGGTTTAATGCACGCTACGAAAGAGGAAAATTCGCGGGAAATGGCCTCGATTGATTTAGTCAGTCCTCTTCCAAGATCAAACTCCAGAAATATACAACTGCTTGTGATGCAAGACTTTTCAAAATGGGTCGAATTAAAGCCCCTGCGTAAATTTTGCGGCTGTCCTAAGACAATGGTTAGCGACAATGCCCGGCAGTTCATCTCGAAAGAATCTCCAAAATTGCTCACCGACTACGGCATAGCTCCACGACGAACCCCAGTTTACACGCCCCAGTGTAACCAGGTCGAGCGTGCCAATCGTACAATAAAAACGATGATTAGGCAATTCATCCAACGCTCAGAAAGAACGTGGGAAGAAAATATCACAGAAATCCAATTCGCCTTCAAGACGGTAACTGGTGATAGCACTGGATTTTCGTCGTCATACCTGAATTATGGCCGTGAACTACTGCCACCCGGCAACCTGAGATGCGAAGTCGGAACCTCCCCCCCCTCCCCCCCACCAATATCGTAAAAAACCATATAAAACGGGTGCATGCTGCTATAGAACTGGCGCGAGTAAAAATAACGCGCAGTTTCCAAAGCCAAAAGCATCACTACGACTTACGTCATAGGGCATGGTAAGTTGATCGATCCGTACGACGGCCCTTACATTGTCTATAAAAAGATCTCGCCTGTCATAATTGATTTGAAACCACCGAGAGGAAAAATCGTCCAAGGCATTCACGCCCGGGATCTCAAACCGCAACTTTCCAAGTCGCTGTTAGAACGCGACACCGACTCCGACTAGCAGCACCCTCTTCACCCCCACTCTTTCATTACCAGAAGTGGGGGAGAGACCAGCTCATAAGTAGAGAATCAAGATCCAGAGTCGTCAGTCAGATTTCAACAAGCATCATGAGTGGTCTTCCCGTAACTTCGGTCTCAGACTTTATACATTTGCGCGAGCTTAAGCTCAGGCTACCAATTTACTTTTACGGGGCAACGGAAATGGCCGCCATCGACACAGGGCGACGTATCTCATGAATGAACTACGGTGCTGCCAGCTGGGGTTTTGATCACTACGCGAAAAAAAATTACGGAGGATTAAAATTCAACAATGGGCTGTTTGATGACCGGCCAATCCACACCATCTCACCATTTACGCGCGAGCCAGAAGTCACAGTGAGAGGTCGCACACTCCACCACCAATTTGTAGTGGTGTGCGACCAAGTAGAGCCCATCATACTGGGCATGGACTTCCTAACGAATATACAATCCCGCATATTTTTCAACGACCACCCACCAGGACGCATCCAACGCCGCAGGCAGCGCACACGTAAACAGCGGGAGATGCATGAAGCTCTAAACGGCTTAGGGTTCTGCGAACCGGTAAGCAAGTTTGTGTCTTACCACTATAATTAGTTAGGCCTCTACCTAACCGACCGCATGTCTATATTATCGGCGATATTAGCACGTTCGAAAATCACGCGCGCCCAAATGTCAACGAATATCAGTAGCTAGCGAAAAGGAAAACACAACCGATAAACGAAGCGGAAACCCGAGACGCGACAACGTGTTGTTGGTTCACAGTCACTCCTAGCTTTGGTTATTTACGTATACTCAATTCAAGTGTAGCTCCTTGTATTATTTCCATATAAGGAATCAAAAACAAAAATAACGTGCCTAGTGCAACCGGCCACCGTGCATAGAGTACCGTGGGGGTTGATTCCGGTGACACTACCGCCGCTGGATCCGCGGCTACACCAACACAGGCAACGAGACCTGCGACACCGCCGCCCACCGACCAGACCACCACCAATACCGACAAGACCACCACCAACACCAATCAGCAGGTCACCGGTTCGCCAGTCGCCACCCCTGCGGTCACTCCTGCACCCACCAGCCCGTGCCATGGTGGCAAGGGAAAGAGAACTGGGTCTGGGTCCCAGATTGTCGTGGAGCACGAGGGGGCGAGGCCCTCATGCCTCGAGGTGCCACGCGCTGGCACGTAGACCTCCCCAGTGGCCGGTGGAACCTTCGGTTCAATGCGGCGACAGGTGCGCTGACCTACGCGGCTCCGCAGGTGAGTTTGTTTTCTCTACCCGTGTACATTGCGTCAGAGCGAAACTCCTCCGTAGTAGAGTTTCGCTCTCCGAGGTAAGAGCGGGATATGACGAGTATCTCGTGTACACTCGTCACTAATTCAAATATTCGCGCACACCGTGCAGTGCAACCCGTAAACACTAGGCGGCGCCAACCGCGCTTAATCATAGCGGCGCGCGCATACAGAGGCTGCTCGGCGGCTCGTCGCCCCACCGCGCCGACTACTCCCACCGCTCCGGCCTACCAATCTAAGGCGGAGCGCAGCACAGACTCGGCAGTCTCTTGGAGACAGACGCCTCAGGCCCATCTGTGGTAAACGACTCTTGGGAGCTCTCTCGCTCAGGCTCTCCTGTGAGAGACCCCCTCGGGTTACCCCCCGCATATGCAGAGGCACTCCTCAGTCGCGGATTCCCCTCGGGAATGTATATGTATGATGAGGCTCTCCTCACACGTGGACCCCTGATGTATTTGAGGCTCTCCTCAGTCGGTGTCCACCGCGCCTCTGTTGGGCTCCCCCAACCCGTCATACGTGTCCGCTAGGGATTGCCCTAGCATACGATGAGGCACGCATAACCAAGTTATTCTAGTCCGTTCCATTATACGTGCGACACGTAGGGTCCACGTATCCGTATCCGCACCGTAAGGAGTAGGTTAGTTTTGCATAATACATTGTAACGTAAGATTTAGGTTAGTCTTGTATAATACATTGTAACGGAAGAGCTAGGTTAGTTTTATGTAATTCATTGTAACGTCAGGTTAGGTCGTATTATACTGCGCGATATATATATATTGTAACGTGGCGGATTTTCACATGGTAATCACACGAATTTAAATATTAAAAATGCCTTAAAAGGCAATATAAGTAGCCAGAAGGGATGTCCCTCCACCTCTTGTCTAGGGCCATTAATACTTTAAAACAATTATTTATTTTTATTTTTATTTTTTATGCCTACGCAAATACGCGTCGACGAGCGCCGGGACCTTCTTTCAGGGTCTAGAGACACCAACAGAAGATCCCGCTACAACCTCCAGGATGCGCCGCTCCGTCGCTCAGAACATCTACATGTTGCAGATGCCTAAGTTACGCAGTCTTATTTTTTTATCTCTCTCTTATGCCTCTTATTAGTTTTGCCTCCATGTCGTTATAATTCTCCCATTTTAATTATTCAAAATCACTTATTTTTTATGCCTTAAAGGCTAAGAGTGCATTTTCCTGCAGTTTATGTAAGAGAGCGTTATAGGCTTTCTAATGCCTCGCTCTGCTTGCCTACGAATTTTAATTCGTACATCTGCAGAAAATTCCATTGAATATTGCCTGCTGCACATAGTAGCCCCAGTATTGAATTGGAATATTTTAAAATTCCAAAATTATGGAAAATTCCACAAAAGATACGTGTAGTGCCTGTGCTTACAGCGGCAAGAGAAAAGGACATTGGAGCGAGAGAGAAGGATGCTAGACACAACAACATTCCGATGTGGTGCCGAACTAGAGCGCACCAATCAGCGAGCGACGTGACAGCAGCGCGAAGGATGTCGTGGGCCTCGACGGACTCGGCGACGCTTGCCTCGGCGACTTCTCTCCTGGCTACCGAACGGACAACACCCTCTCCGGACTCTCCCGCGCCGCGCAGTTGCGATCTTCTATATCGCGTAAAAGTTCACTCCGCGAACAGTGATAGCGCCCGTGTCTTTTTATTGGCAGCGCTCGTTCGTTTGGATTTATAAATTATTAAATTATATTTTAAATATTGTCAATTAATTGCCTCGCTTTTCCAGGCCCGATGCCTGATTAAAATCGTTTTGATACGAGCAGGAGCTACAAAAGGATAGGATTTGCCTTACGCGGTTTTACAGATTCTTATTTAAAATTCAATTTATAATTTTGCGCCTACTTTGTGGCTTTAACTCCACGCTAGAGTGCCTTCATCCTCGCGCGTCTCTGCCCGTTAGACCTCATGACTCTGCCTCTGGCTAGTCGCGCATAAATATGAAAATAGAATTTAATTCAAATCAATTAATCGAGTGGCACTGCTCTAATTTAGAGTAATTCAATTCAGTAA
This sequence comes from Megastigmus dorsalis, assembly GCA_900490025.1. NCBI lineage: Eukaryota > Metazoa > Arthropoda > Insecta > Hymenoptera > Megastigmidae > Megastigmus > Megastigmus dorsalis. Next base: position 9,985 of record UELU01128689.1, read on the forward strand.
ATCTACAAATCCAGTGCCTGGCGCCCTGATTCATTCTGCCAATGCAGATAATTATTAAAATTGTAAACAACATAACTTATTAAAATTTGGACGGTAAATCAACCGTCATTTGCCTCCTAATTATACACGCGGGAAAGCTACCGAGTCGCTCCCACACTCAGTTAAATTCCCCCGTTATAATATATATAATTAGAATGATAGTTTAAGTAACGAGAGTTGTTTCTGGTTTTCATTACAGCCACCCGCCGTCCTACCAGCGCTGCCAGGTGTCGATGACCAGACACCCGTCTGGCTCACTATAGTTCTTCTTTTGTTGTATTAGTTTTTAAGTTTATAAAATATATTTTATTTTACTATATTAATCACCATCTGTTATTTACAATCTACCATCCCCCCTCTCTACTTAGAATCCTGGTGAACTCCTGAGCTCACGGGCCGGAGAGGTTGACCGATTGTTAACATCTTTAGTAACTTCGATAGCTTATTTGGCATCCCTATTCTTAAAAATCGGATGCTTCTTTATTAACTTTAAAATAAAAGATCTTACTTTAATCATAAATTATTATCTTGAATAATTGCGATAAATTGCATTAAAAGTCAAACATGTTATAAAAAGGCATATATTTTTTAGCTAAAACCAATTAATGTTCGTGTAATATCACATCAGAAACAACCTTACGCTGTTTGGTATGGAGGTGTGTTTGTCATACTAAGGCTGATATTATCAAGAAAATGGTCCAGGAATCTGTGGGTACAATCCTCTGTTCTGCAACACGATGTAAAATTATTTTATTAAAATATACTCCCTCGAGCCCATTTTAATGAATCTTTGCATATTATTAGTAGTCTGAAGAATGTGAAGTATGGATATTTTGGTTTTTGCCCAATCACCCTCTAAAGTGGTATAAACACCACTAAAAAGAATATGTTACGAAAAGCTATATGTTATGCAAAGAAAATGTCGACACAAAAATATTGTATTTTTTAAGTACTATTCAATTTTACGGAAATTTGGTTTCTGTATGACTTGGGTGGTTGAAAGGGGGTGAAAATTATTCCTGAGTATTTGGATTTTGGATTCTGTATGACTTGGATGGTTGAAAGAGGGTGAAAATTATTCTTCAATATTTTTTTTTCATTGTTTCAGTTCTACGAAAAATTTGGGCAGTACTCTGGAAATTATTAAATGCACATTTTTCTGCACATGCCTAACTGAATTTTAAGGGAGTAAACGCAGCCCCTAAAACTTAAGGAGGAATAAAACTTAAATTATTTCGCTGTATGGCCTTAATTCAATTTTGTAAATGTTGCATTTTTTATGACATTAGAGTTACTGGGGAGAGGATAGGAAAGGTTGAAAATTCTTAATGATTTATTAGAATACTGCAAAATAAATGACTTCGATATTTCTCTAATGTAAAAATCAGTAAGAAACATTCCCTTCTTTTAAAACTTTCTAGGATATCTACGATTTACTACTTTCCTCGTTTATAATCACATTATTAATTGTAAAACAATCGACCTTATAAACAGTAATGAAAGAGCTTGTTAGTGTAATATTTTTATTCGTTATATTACAATTTATATTCAAAAAGGTGAACACACGTATTTGTAAAATAAAATTAAAAATATCAACTGTAAATTTATTTTTAAAAACATATCATTGTACTTCTACGGTACATAGTGATTACAATAATGAAATTCTGTAAAAAAATGTTTGAAGCAAAGCGGCTTTTTACACCATGCACATGTTACTACGGCAATGTCCCCACAGATATGACAACGTTGGTTTTTGTGTTCATGAAAAAAAAATTCCGTAGGAGATACAAATGGATTCGGTCTTTCTTCTAAACATCCGCTTTTGTGCCATGCATATTTAAACATGTCATTAAATCTGGGCGATGAGAGCTGGTTGTGTGTTAATGATTGTAATTTTAAAATATTATTTCGATTTTGAAGAGTCCTTTCATAATTATATAGAATGAGAATAACAGAAAATCGACGAACAAAATTCTTCCATATTCTAAAACCGTAAACGTCTAAAAGTTGAATGAAACTAGTCGTCCCCTCTGGTATCACCTTTTCTGTAAATTTCACGTTCTTTGGAGCAAGTGATTGAAGCGTTTCCAGTGTTTGGGAAAAATACTTCTTGTAACCATTTCTGAAATAACTCTTTTGTCATCTTTCCTGATTTCGTTGGCGATATATATAAATTTTTCGCTTGAAATAGATTTGATTTGATAGGAGGGCTAAACCGAACGCCTCATGGGCGTTAGCCCTCCTCCTAGCCTCTGTAGCTCTGCTCTTAGCTTTCTCATGTGCAGAATCCAATTGCGATTCCTATTTCTCAAATAAAAATGTTGTTGCGGGTTCAATGGTACTTTTTAATGTTTCAGAATATTCTATTTAGTAATACGGTTGTGCTAGTGGTGTGTTTCTTAAAGATATGCATATAAATTGTTACGATATAAGCAAAATGTCACCTAACCTTACAATTTCACTAGTAGCCGTGAGAATGTTTTTTTTTTATTTTATTGTAGAATTTCGATACGCTAAGACCAGAAGCACAAAATATATTTTATTTCCTATCATTTCCCAAATTATGAAGTGATTATGATAATCACTTCAAACATAAATTGAATAATTAGAATACCGGTATGGTAGGTCGCATTTCTTAAGTACGGCTTCCCCTTAATAAGGCTATTACGTTCATCGGATTTACTTGCATTGCAATTTCAGAGTTGGATAGTACACGTCCAAATATAGTTATCTGCAAATATACACTAAACGCTGAATAACTAAAAGCACTATTTATATGCAACACTTACAGTAGTATATCTAATTTTCTTATAAAATTCTTTCTCTTTATCTCTTCGGCTTCATTATCGCACAGTTTTTTTTTTATTTTGACTTTATTATCAACAAAATTTTTCTCTTTATCTGTGACTTTATTCCCAAAAAAAAAATTCCCTCTTTATTTTAACTTTATTATCAACAAAAAAAATTTTCTTTTTCTTTTCGACTTTATTGTCAAACACTTTTTCTCGTCTTTATTTCTTGACTTTCTTTTTTTTTTTTGAATTCTGTAAATGATCTTTTTTCCTTCCTCCTTTTTTGAAAATTCATTTTTTTTTATCTTGTTGGTCCTTCCCGATTGATGCTCGAATTTGTGCGCGCTTTCCGTCGCTCTGGCTGCTTGCTTATGTTTCTGAGCGCTCATCGATGTTTTCTCTTCCGTACCGCCATGTCTTCATTCTGCCTCCTTATCTGCAATCCTTTCTCTATAAACTGGCCTCAGTGAATATATTCTTCTTCTCCTCTTCGGACTGGTGTTTCGTCTTGTATCTTCCTGTTTTTGAATGCTTCGCCTTTTCTTTTTTCTTTTTTTTGCCTTGCTCTTTTCTGCGCATGACTTTTTTGTCCGTCCGTCTTTACTTCATTTTTCACGCCTATCCTTAAATCTTAAATACCTTCGACTCCGTTTTTGCTAGGGTTTGTGGAAAAAAAAGGAGTCCATAGGAAACGTTTTTTGTCCTCTCTCTCTTTTTTCTCTTTATAGTTTCGCTTTATTACTTGTACCTTTGACAGGTCAAGATTGCTACCTGAGTCTCCGACTCTGTGTGGAACATGTGTTCCCTCATAATTTTAGTACTGCGGACCAAAATGCCCATTGGGCGTGCATTGACGCGTACCTGCTCTTTTTTGTTTCGGGCTGCACTTTTGCCGTCTTTGTTTTTCTACGTTTTCCATATGTACTGGGATGGGCGGGGGGTGGTTTTCTTTTACCTGATATTTGTACACGGGTCTTGCCCACATATATCGGTATTTTGCGCTGTCTGCGGC
>UELU01128691.1:0-12623 GCA_900490025.1 Megastigmus dorsalis
GTCTATCATCTCTTCAAGTTTCAAATCAATTGGTTAATTTTTTAAGTAGAAAAGTTTGAAAAACTTAAGAATAAGAATTGAAGTTTATTACATTTAATTGTATAATTAATTAGATATAATGTATTTTATAAAATTTAAAATCTCTCATATAATCGCGATGATAATTATTTAATTGGGTTTCACTATGCTTCTCATCAAGACCCCGAGTCAATGACTAACTTGATGTCCTCCTTTAATCGTTTTTAAAGGATCAAAAGTGTGTCGAAAAGTTACGTATTACTATACTTTAATAGCTTTTAAATGTGGTTGAAATTTAGTATCAAGCTTCGTGCTCGATTTGGCCGTATTACAAAAGATTGTGAAATGCTGTGTATGCATTTCACAATTATACACTTTTCGTTTGACAATTGATCCATTTAAATTTTATTTCTTTCGCATCACATTCATTTCGCTTAGATTCCGATTTACAAATAATAATTTTTCATTCAACGATTGATCTTAATTAAAAGGTACGTCGTAGGACGTAACAGTTAAAATATGATTGTTCGATGAAACTTGTAGACTCGCTCGTTTTGTACCTGTTTTGAGGTTGGCACCTATACCATCGCATGCGTCTTTACCATGCGCCGTAGCATAAACATGCCACTCAGCAGGAACACCAAAATTTTTCTTATGAAAAAGAAGATTTTGAAAATCCGATTTATTTTTAAAATGTTGACCAGCTCCATCAGTCAAATAATAATTTTTTTTTACTGTGAAATTAGATTTTAGGTAAGATATTATAATTTTTTGATACTCGTAAACAGCAACAGTATCATGGTTTAGGTTGTCTGAAATTATAGCAATGCTTACATGCTTAATCTCTTCATTTTCTCTGCAATACACCACAACTGTAAAAATAGTTGCTAGGTTGTTATTCCAGTGGGATAATTGGGTAGAATTTTGTATGACAAATGCATAATTATCTGCAAAATCACAACACACAAGAAATTCTCCTTCTTGAAGATTATTTTTTAAATTACTGACAAAAAGTAACTGTTTTTTAGCAAAAAAATCGTGAGATTTTAATTTCATTAATTTTGCTCCCAGTACGTCCATATATTCGTGAGTATTTAGACCTATAAATGCTATAGTGCACCGATCTGTTTGAAATCATGATTCATACTCAATTTTATAAATTTCATCTTCATCAAAACAGTCAAGCAAATGTCTACGTAATACGGACGTATTGGGGCAATCTAAGCAGTCAGCCAAATAACATCTATCTTGCGAATTATTACACTCAATTGCTTGAATACAATCGTGGTAATTTTTTCAAGGCAATTTAGTACTTTTAGTTAAATTTTCTAGATCTATAGCACTTAGCATAAGCTTCACATTTTCGTGATACACGCACACGCACACATTATGCGTACCACTACTTCCAGCTAAAACGTAATGTTCTGGCCTCAATTGTGTAAATTTCGTAAAACCAACAGTAACTTGCTCATTTACTTTTTTATATAAACCATACAGTTCATTTAAATTACCAAGCAATTATCTTTTTTGAACATGTTTTCTTTCGCCATTGCTCTGCTTGACAGACATGTAATCTTTCAAACCCAGTACAATTCGACTTATATCATATCTTTCATAAAAAGTTTTCACTGAATTAACAGTGTCAGCTGGAAGCAGTTTGCCAGTTTTATTACCAGGTATTGAAAAAATTCCGCTTTTAGCTACTAAATTTTTTGCTTCGCGAGCTTCTCGTTCACTACATCCAAATTCTCGCATTAAATCTTTGCGAAACCAAAACTCAGGAGCAAGAGTTAATAATAGAATGCGCTCTTGCTTGCTGAATGATTCTGAAATTTTTTTCTTTATTTATTCATGAATTGCAATTCCAGCTTTGTGATACTCATCGTTTTACATTCTATTTTAGCTTTTTTAACTTCGGATGGAGCTAAACTTGATTTTTGTTTATAGCGTCGAGAGCTAGAACAAATTTTTGCTGTTTCTGGTACTAAGGGATATGATCTTCTTAAAAGTTTTGGAAAATGAAACAAATCTTTCGATGAAATATGATTATGCTTAGGGATTTATGCATTTTAATTTAGTTGATTTAATAAAAAAACAAAAATATTGAAGAAAAGAATCACCAATGATTTAATTATCAAATGCTTAAAAGATGCTATGAAATTTAATACTTTATTGCATTAGCAGAAATTCGAAACAATTTCGAAAGGGAGTAAGATACCAGGTCATTGCCAATTTATACTTTCTGTGCAACGATTCTTATACAGGTTGAAAATTCCGTTATGCAAGCCACCTATAGAGGATTAAATAAAGCTTGCAGTGCCGCGCGCAGGAGGCTTGCTGCATCTTCTCTTTCGCGCTCTATTTCTCGATCAAAACATCTTGAGCACTTTTTGGAAAATATCAATTTCTAAGTAAACAATGCTCAGCTTTCAATCTAAATAGTCAAAAAAAATATTAAAAATATACTTTTTGAGATATTAGACGTTTTTTAACCTTTAAAGGTGACAATGAAAAATTTTCAAAAAAGTGACTAGACCAACAGAAAACAGAAAAAAATACGTCAAAAATTGTTATTCAAGAATTTTCTAAAATAAATTTTAGTACTAATAGTGCGAGTTGAAAATAGCAGGATTTGACGCTCGCGCGCAACAATTGGGCAGTTCACGTGAAACGCCTCATATGTATAATAGGTTCCATCAAAATACACATTCTTAAAGTTTTCTAGCCTGAAACTTCATAGGGCTGATTTTTAAGAGCAAGTTAAAAATTTGGAACACCTGAAAAAATTCAAATTTTGCTGCAAAAGTAACCAACAAATTTTTTTTGAGATTTTACAAAAAAATATTTTTTACGTCCACCCAGAATAGTGAAAATTGGTTAAAACCACGATGAGATATACAAATATAAGAAAAAACAAGTATTTTGACCTACAGGGCGAGCTTTTTGTCCGAAAAAAATCCGAGCTGGGATACATTTTCAATACCTATTCCGTTAGGGACTTTCACAAAGTGTTGATTTTTATTTTGTTTAAAATTTTCTTAAATTTTATTAGAAGGTACACTTAGCTAATGTTCTACGTTACGGGGTCATACTCTGATAGATTTCGCTATCAGAGTTCGTATCGGAACCCAGTATTCGGTTGAGAGAGAGTTCAAATTACAAGAATACCCATCTAAACGTATCAGCGCAAAGGAAATGTAATGGAGACGCGCACCTGATCTATCGTCCGTACCTTGCCGAAGGCCTGCCTCATGGCCGACCGGGTGATCGGGCTTACGGGAGCGGTCTTTCTATGAATGGAAGGCAACTCTCAAACTAATGGCGGACCATCGTGTTTGCCGTACGATGCGGCCCGTGCGTCGGCAAAGGGAGATCCTGGGTGGGGAAGCAAACGGAGGTTGCGTGCTGAAGTGACCTGAACCACCTTTGGCTTCTGCTGCTGTCAAGACGGGAGGCCGGCGTCCTAGCCAGTCCCGGAAAATCGGCACCGGCGAGTGCGTTCCGTCGCGTGATGCCTGCCGGAAACTCTCCAGAGAGCTGAACGCCTTCTTCGGGGCGGGAGGCTCGAGAGAGCAGAGGTGGTCTAGCGCGATGGAGCTTGCTACATTCCGGCCTGATGTGCCCAGTCCGGCACCGCTTACAGATATGTGTTGGTGCCATGCCGGCTGCCCCCATAGACAGGGGGATTCAGGGGGTCGGACGCATGACGGGACGAATCTATTATGTTTCAGTATGGACCGAGGAAACGAACGAGAAGAGGGAGGAGCTATGGACGGGACCAAGGACCCATCCACCGAAAACACGAGTAGAAGAGGAAGTGCTGAGAGCTTCGTGAGTGCTCTCAGTGACGCTGAGAGCCTCACCAGGCTGGCAGCGCGGTCGCCTGCCAACCTTTTGGGCAAGACGGCGGCAGCTATACGCGAGCAGCTAAACAACATAAACGAGGCAAGCGGAAGACAAAAGAACATCTCGAAGGGCGTCACGAACAGCCTTAAAAATATAAAGGCCATTATTGACGAACTCGAGGCCACCAAGGAAGAAGAAAGAAGGATAATGATGGCGGCCAGGGCCCAAAAACGAGGTCGAGACATGGTGGAGAGCCCGGAAGGTCCATCCGGGGCTCAGGTGGTCCACAAAAGACAGAGAGCCACCAACAACAAGAAAATCCCTGTCGTCCGGGTGTCGGATGACGGAAGGGGCGCTGGGCTTACTGCACTACGCGCCCCGGAAGAAGCCAAGCCCCGGCCCGGAACAAGCCAAGGACGGCAGGAGGCGGGCTGGGAAACAGTCCAGATAAAGAAGAAGAAGAAGAAGAAGAAGATTAAAAAGACAGCGCTACTCATCACGCCAGATGAGGGGCTGACCTTCGCGGACGTGGTATGGACGCTACGGACTGTTGACACCTCTGACAAGGTCAAAGGCGTCACGAAGACCAAGGACGGAGCCGTACTGGTACGCACAAGAGAAGCACGCTCAACAGAACTGACGGAACATATCCGACAGGCTCTGGGGAATCAAGGGGTCATAAGAGATATGACCCCGAAGATACCCTAGAGATACCAGACCTAGATTGTGTCACGGAAACGCACGAGGTAACGGACGCACTCAACAAATTACTAGGGGCGGACGCGGATAGGAGGGTCTCGGTCTTCGGCCCAAACAGCCGGGGGCAGAAACTCGCCATCTGCGACATAAAGAACCGGGCCGCGACGCGACTGGTCCAGACGGGACGCATAAGAATTGGGTTTGTCAACTGCCGCGTGAATGCTTTAAGTGTCTTGGATACGGACATTACCGTATCAACTGTACAGGACCGGACAGACGCGACAGCTGTTGGAAGTGCGGCGATGCCGGGCACCGGGCCAGGGCCTGCGCTAGCGCTTCCGCCTGCTTCCTGTGCACAGCGCGGGGAGGCGGCGGGGCGGTGCACGTTCCTGGAACCGTTGTCTGCGCCGCGTTCCAGGCGGCCTTGACGGAGGCAAAGAACAGACAACGGACGAGACACGTACCAAAATGACGACTGTATTTCAAGGCAATTTGAACGGCAGCAGTTTGGCTCATGACCTGCTGCCCCAGCTAGCCGACGAGTCGGACGCTGACGTAATAATGATTAGCGAACCGTACAGAGACAGAGACACACCGACCTGGTTCGTTAATACCTCCCGCTTCGCGGCGCTCTGGGTTCGGGGGGCTGCCGCGTCGCCGATTACGGGCCAAGGGAGGGGAGAAGATTTCGTTTGGGCGAGGGTGACCGACGTTACGTACGTCAGCGTTTACCTCTCCCCGAACTGCGGCGCTACGGAGTTCGACAGAAAGGTAACGGCTCTCGAGGACGCGATGAGGGACTTCACCGGCGACGTGATCCTGGCAGGGGACGTAAATGCAAGGGCCATCGAGTGGGCCATGACTACGACGAACAAACGCGGACAACTACTGCTGAAGATGGCTGCGAGGCTAGATCTGACAGTGGCAAACGAGGGACGGGTAACGACGTACAGAAGACCTGGCTTCGGATCATCCATTCCCGACGTTCCGTTCGCGACAGATGGACTTATACCGAGAGTCAGGAGATGGCGGGTGATCGAAGGCTATACGGCCAGCGACCACCAGTACATCACCTTTGACGTGACGGACGTGACATGGACAAGAAAGAGGACAACCCCGCCCCCAGTGGGGTGGAACCTCAACAAACTGAACATGGACAGACTGACGGCACAGTTCAACTGAGAACAGGAACCGGTGACGGTGATCCCTTTCGGCATCGTGGGCAGGGAGAGGGTGGAGAAGTTGGCAGTAGAGACGGCAGGGCTCCTGGGACGGCTCTGTGACGCCTCCACGCCGCGGAAACGAACTAGACGCGACAAAATACCGATATACTGGTGGACAGACGACATCGCGTGCCTGAGGCGCGAGTGCCTAAAGCTCCGACGGAAGGCCCAACGGGCCCGCGATACAGCGACTGTGACGAGCCTCTGGGAGACATGCCGAGTCGCGCAACGACAACTGAGACGTGTGATTAATGACAGTAAACGCTAAAGCTCGACAAAACTGATCGACGAGGTCTACTCGGACTCCTGGGGAACAGGTTACAAGATTGTAACTCACAACCTGGGAAGGAACGGGCCACCCGCGATCAGAGACGAGACAACGATGGACAGAATAGTCGATGGACTCTTCCCTTCGCTCCCTGAACAGGAGTGGGCGGGAGATGAGGTCGACCACGACGAGGTGCCGGAGTTCACAGCAGGCGAGCTTAGCCTGGCTGTTGCTCAACTCGCTAGTGGGAAGGCGCCAGAGATGCTCCTCAACCTGTACAACATGTGCCTGGTGGTCTTCAGCAAAGAGTGGAAGACGGCGCGACTGATCCTCATTGAAAAAAAAGGGTGGGGATCCCAACTCGCCGTCATCCTATAGGCCGTTGAGCCTGCTCAATACACTGGGAAAGCTCTTAGAACTGCTGCTTAGAGCCCGAATTCAGCAGGCTGTACGCTGGCAGCCTGAATAACAGACAGTACGGATTTAGGAAAGGACGGTCGACGATAGGAGCGATCCGCGAGGTGATCCACTCCTTTGACAGAACCCAGGCTAGACCCGACAAGGACAGGCCAATAGTGCTCATGGCAACACTCGACGAACGAAACGCCTTTAACTCGGCGAGGTGGGAGGACATCGTGCAGGCATTTTCCGACGCCTTCCCGCTGCCTCCATATCTTCTCTGAGTTACGAAAGACTACCTACGGGAACGCTACATCACTTACGTAATGGAGACCGGGGTCAAGGACAGGAAAATCACAGCGGGGGTGGCGCAGGGCTCGATCATGGGCCCCAACGTATGGAATGTGATATATAATGAAGTGCTGGACCTTCCGATGCCTCCGGGGGTCTACCTAGTCGCATACGTGGACGATCTAGTCATCGTCATAACGACGAGAGACATAAGCCTGGCTCAGTTGCGACTGAACCAGGCAATGAGACGAGTACAGGAATGGATGGAAGCGCGGGGACTACAGCTAGCGACGCAAATGACGGAACTGTTGTACTTGACGAGAAGACGGATAGACACGACGATACCCATGATGGCGGGGCAGTCTGTCGTGCGGCCCGGAGGGGAAGCCAAATATCTCGGGTTTACCTTGGATACGAGGATGACCTTTTGCAGCCGCACATCAAGGAAGCCGCTGAGAGGGCAGCCTCAAAGACAGCTGCGCTCTCCCGCCTCATGGTAAACACGAGAGGACCGAAACCGAGCACACGTAGACTACTCATGACGGTGACCCACTCGGTGCTCCTTTATGGGGCCGAAATATGGGGAGGCGTGTTACGCGTGGAGAAGTACCGCAGGGCATTGCGTCCGCGTATCGCACCGTCTCCGAAGGAGCGGTGCTGGTGATCGGCAGGGTTGTCCCCATAGACCTCCTAGCTCTCAAGCGACGGCGGATCCATGACGTCAGCGCAGAAACGGGAAGAGCGAGAGCCCGCTGGACGAACAGTGACAAAGACAAATGGACGAGACGCCTAATACAGGACGTACGACTCTGGACGGAGAGGGGAACGGGAAAGGTGAATTTTTACTTAACCGAGCTCCTCTCAGGGCAGGGACAGTACCTGCATCGGATGGGGATGGCAACGACCCCGTCCTGCAAATACTATGGATATAACAGAGACGACGCGGAGCACATGTTTTTCGTGTGCCCCGCTGGACGGTTGACAGACACCGACTGGAGACAACGACCGGATACGTTGACCCGGACAACGTCACCACCTTGATGCTCTCCAGCAAAGAGAGGTGGGATGACGTGACACGATACGTGATGGCGGTTCTTAAGGGCGAACGTTCCGATGGATGCGTTGAGGACTGATATCTAAGACGGGAGACTAAACAACTGGATACGACAGACACGATTGACGTAGGACATAGACACGCCGGCCGGCCCGAAGTAATGTGCACAACAGTCGGCTTGGTAAAGAGGGTGGATGTTACAGCTGCTTGCTCCTCGGCTGATTTATCAACCGCGGATCAAGGAACTGGGGGTTGGGTTTAGCTGGCCGGACGCTGTCGGATGCCTCGGACGTGATGGGTCCCACCCATTCTGGCCCTGACTGACGGCAGCCTTCTGGCCAGCTCACGGGTGGGTGACGGCCCCGAGCTCGATCTCTCTGACCTCGGGAGCGGGATCCGGAGCCTGTCTATGGTCGCGAAGCGATTTTTCCCTTTTTAACCACCATAAAAACAAAAAAAAAATGGAGACGCGCAATGGTCTGCGCTCGTCACCACCCTGATACTCTTGCTTTTCCATCGGTTTGATCTTTCTATCTCTTGGGATTCTGAGATAGAAAGGCCGGAAAATGTAGACGGAGCTTTGCTCACTGCGAGCATAAGCGATTGCATATTGTGTTGCTTACGGCAGAGAGGGCACTAGAGTCAGTGGATCGAGGAGGGGATAGATCAGACTAAGGAAAATCGAGTCGCTTAACTTTTGACACTATTGCGCACTGAATAGTGTAAAAGTTTTTAGCTTCTCACCTCTCCAGGTTCGATGGACGTCGCAATGACGATCCAGCTGGTATACAATACGTATAGCAGGTTTGTTAGAGAAGGGCAATGCTTCTCTAACTTGCTGCGAGAAACTCGATTAAAATCTTATGATAATATACATAAAAATACGACACAATAGCCTTCTATCTACTGCCGCGCAATGGACAGTAGGCAGATGTCGGCTTGCTCTCTATTCACGAGGTTCAATGGAAAAGTGTACTACTTCTCCACTTTATCAGTGAATAACCCAGTTACGGCTTTCTGGACTTGCAAAGACAGACTTTTCGCTTAAAAATAACTTATATTTAATAAGTTCCTTCACGATCGCGTAATGGATCGAGAAAGAGTTATTTCATATACCTCTGTGCACTAGGCTTATCGAGAAGCGCAATGCTTACTTGCCTTACTATTGCACAGTGCTATTGCTAACACAGCGGGTTCGCCGGAGAACGCAATGTTCTCCCGGCCAGCCGAGAGGTAGAAGCACGCTTGGTTTTGCTACTCTGTACGGGTTCGCTGACGCTTGTACTAAGCGAGCAACTAGTCGACAGAGCTTTGAGGTGATCGGAAAAATAAAAGATAGATATTAGTATTAATGAAAAGTATATTCTAGTAGAGGAGTTGGTACAAGAGTGCGTGTTTCGCCTTGACCGTGTTTATATAGTCTTCTTGATCGGAACATCTGGCGACTTCCCTCTCTCCTTGGTGTCTCGTCGGTGTGAGTTGTTCACGCAAGTGTGCGTTTGATTCGAACGAATCTCTTTCTCGCGGCTTGATTGTGTATCAGAATGTGTGCGTCGGATACGCGCGCAGCGGTCGAATATATTTCTCTCTCGCTCGCATTCATTATATTTTAGTTTTATTTTAATTAATTTATACTCAATGATTTTAATATCTTCTAATCTTTTTTCGTTATTATATTAACTGATTTTGCTTAATTTATTCTAATATACACATATTTATTATAATGCTACTATTTATTTTTATTTATTAAATGATTTTAATTATTTTGACTGCGTTATTATTTTCGCTATAATTAACACGTCATTCTACTTATTTTTGTAGAACGTCTTTACTTTTATCTAAATAATTAATTTTAATTTACAACTGTTGATATCGCATTGATGAACGTTACAAATGTTTATATCGCATTTGGTAAACTAAGAACAGTCTTACTTTAATCCTCTTTATATGTTACATTTTTATACAATCTGAGATCTCTATGATATTAATAGACGTTAATTGCTCGTAAAACTTTAACTCTATGCTTCTGCATTCACATATGATTTTCGAACTTCACTTCCATTATTTACTTTATATATAGACATATTTACATATTGAACACATAACCTAATATCTCTATGCTTCTACATTCACATAAGATTTTAGTATTTCACTTCCACCAATTACTATATTTAAATACATTTGTATATCACAACGTTTAGTACGTATGCTGTCGTGCTAAATAAGGCGCTGGCTGTAGGTCATATCGAACCGGAAAGTGGATGACGTCGATAGAGGAAACAAAAAATTTGCTAAGGAAAAAATGTCAGTAAAATTTCAATGAAGCTGTACTAGACACTGAAGAGAAAGAAAAACGGTACTAGCTCAGGAAAATAGGCAAAAAGGTACCAACGCAGGAAAATAGGCAAAATCGTACGAATTCAGAAAAAATGGCAAGAAAGTACCATCTCGGAAACAAATTTTTTAAATCATATTTAAGTTGGCAACATATCATTATTTTAATATTAGCGCATGAAAAAAGAAAGGAATGCATGGAAATATTTATTTTAAATATAAAATTAAAACTAACTTATTTAAATAGAAACAAGACATAAAAAGAAAACAATGATAAATTAGTTTTAATTTTATAATAAAATAAATATTTACAAGCATTCCTTTCTTTTTTCATGCGCTAATATAAAAATAACGATATTTTGCTAACTTAAATTACACGAAAATAAAGCTTTGGGTGTTGCAACCAAAGTAATTAGTTGGCCCGTATTTAGTTGGCCCGTATTTAGTTGTGAGGTCCAGAGACTTTGGTCACAGCATCCAAAGTATTAGTTGTCACAACGAAAGTCATTAGTTGTCGTGGTTTGGTTGTGGTGTCCAAAGCTTTGGTTGTAACATCCATTCGAAAAGGCTGTGAGAGAAAATTATTTCGTACTGACCGCAGGCTTTGGGTGTGCGAACAAAGTGAATGGTTGTAAGATCCAAATTCATTTAATCTAATGAGTATATGGCGAAGTCCAAAGAATTTTTAATATTTAAGAAAAAAATTTTATTTTTTTGAAAATACGGGTTCATCTTTGGACCTTGATTCTTAACATACTAGGTACCTTAATGAATGATAATTCACAGCGTTACTCATTCCTTTGCTTGCCTCAAAGACTTAGGCTTAAGGGAAGGTCTGAGTTATAAATGCGTTTTTTGATTTGATGATATCTGTTTCTATTAGTGATAAAAATGAATACTTGGACTTGAGCGCCATAATTCTCAGTATAATAAATAATCCTGTATCATTTCAAGTGGATATGATTCGTGGTTTTTACACGAGTTTGGAACTAGTATGGGGTGTTTATGCATTGAAAATTAACCCCAACATTTTGGATATGCCTATTTCTGCAGGTAACTTTTTTATTTATAATTTTGAGTAATATCCGGAGTTGAGCGCATAGCGCTTGATATAATTAATAATTCTGTGTAAGATGACGCTCCGACCTCGGCTTAAAAAAAAAACAAAAAAAATTTTAAAATCTTTATATTACGATCAACTATACTTTTAAAATGATGTTCGTGTTAGAATCGGTGTCAAAAATCTTTAGGTTAAAATAAGAATTCTATTAAATTTATTAACAAAAATCTAAATTTGTAAATATGGATTGATTAAATAGATTTATTTTTAAAAATCTCTTATTATTCTATTGAATAAAAAAAAGGAAAACACAAATGGTTTACCTACTAATAAATTGTTATTAAAAGAAGGCGCTATTATAATACTATACATTCATTTAAATGATGGTCTATGTATTGGAACTCGTTTAATAGTAAGAAAAATTATGCAATACTGTATTAGTGCGGAAATTATAAGCGGTAATAACATTGAAAATACTGTTTTGATACCTCGTGAAGATTTAATTACGTCTAAAGAAGAACTTCCTTTTCAATTGAAAAGACACCAATTACCTATTAGATTAAAATATGCAATAACGTTTAACAGTTCGCAAGGTCAATCTTTTGAAAAATTTAGAATATATCTACCAGCTCTAATATTTAGTCATAGTCAATTATACGTAGCACTATTAAGAGTTACATCAAACGAAAGCTTAAAAATCTGTCTATTAAAAAATTCAATTTTTAAAATCAATAGTACAATTAGATATTCCTGAAAATCATGGAACAAAAAAATTGTATTTCATGAAATATTAGAATAAGAAATAATAAGCAGCAAGTAAAAAGGCTTCGTGAAAAGAAGATGATAATTAGCAGCGAGTACTAAATGAAATGCGCTATAATAACGATATTAGGCATTAAGTGTAAAAATACCACGAAACAAAGATGAAAATCGGAAGCAAATATGATATATGCTATAAGAAAGTAATAATAACCAGCTGCATTATAAAGTACGTTGTGATATATCGACTTATATCGTCTGCAATAACAAAATACGCTGTGAAATCTTATCTTATATATGAGGCGTTTCACGTCAACTCTCCAAGCACGGTGCGCGAGCGCCAAAACACGCTGTGTTCAACTCGTGTTTAAACTACCTAAATGAACTCAACAAAAATATGTAAAACATAGATTTTGTGTATTTTTTTCTCAGCTTTCCAATGGTGTAAGTATTTTTTCCGAAACTTTTTATTTTCACCCTTAAAAAATATAAAATATGTTATATCTCAAAAGTGTATTTTTAATATTTTTTTTAATACTTTTAATCGAAAGCTGAGGAAATTTTACATAGAAATCAATGTTTTGCACAGAGTGCAAATAATATTTACTATAAGATACACAACACGAAAAAGAAGACGTACCGCCGCTCCGACGCGCCCGGCCCGCCTTACCG
>UELU01128693.1:0-14182 GCA_900490025.1 Megastigmus dorsalis
GATTTAAGTCGGCGGTCCACAAATATCTCCTTGAAATCGATTCCTAGTCACTCAAAGACTAAACCTGCGATAATCTTAGGATCATTAAAAACAAAAATACTGACTTACACCTCGCACTAGGGGCAAGCAAGTGAGTTTCTGTTAACTTATTTTGTTTTGTCCCCTATACAATTTTAAAAGTGTGAGTGTATTTATTGGAGTGAGTGTGTATTGAATGACTGGGTTGAGTAAATGTTCTTTTTATTTTTAAATGTTTGTAAGATAGATATCGACTGCTTTGTAATTTTATTTATTTGTATTTTTAATCTAAGACGCTCTGTGATATTACTTATAAAGTTTGAGACATATTTTAAGACTGATTCTGAGACTGATCAAGTTATTATGCCTGTGATATCATAGAAAGACTGAATGCAATTTCCTATAAGACTGATAAAACGTCTTATTGTAAAAGTTATTATCTGAAATGTATTGTTATATTCAATTGTTATGTCATTTTTGTATACTTATACAAATAAAAGAATATCTATCTATCTATCTATCTTTTACATATATACGTTCATAACATTCGGCTATCCTATTTTGTTTGGTCCCCAAACAACGCTTTTACTTTAACAAACAATGCTTATTCTAGATATAATCTTTCAAATATTTTGGTTTACGCTTTTTTCGTTTTGATCTTTCATTTTTATTCAGAACACTGTTAATATTTTTCTTTTCTTTTTCCTTTTAATCATTTAACTCTTTTGCTTTTACAACTTTAAACTCGCTTTCATCTACAGTGTCATCGCTTTCTACTTCCCGTTCATTTTCTGCACAATCATACTCATTTTCTGATAATTCATCTTTCGAACGTGAACTTTTCCAAATTTTTAACTGGCTTACATGCGCTGTAGTTTCATAATCGCGATCATTTGCCTCATTAAGTTTCTTAACCGGATAAGTGTCATTAATGCCTACATCGACAATAACTAGTGGCTCGCCGTAGGACATTTGCAACTTGGTCGATGTAACGGTTGCTGTAGGATTTCTTTTCATAAATACCATGTCCCCCAATTTATATTTAACATTGATTTGTCTATTGAAATCATAGCGTGTTTTGTATCGCTGTTGTTCCGTCTCTATTTTCTCTCGCAATTCGCGTTGAGCATCGATTGGATGAATATAAGTTTCACAATATGCTGTTAACTCATGAAGGTTTCCCTCTTGAAAACGTGGTAAATATCCCAGTAATGCTTCGTACGTTGTTTTATCTGTTCCTGCGCTCACACTACAGATTAAGTCGCGCTCAATTTTTGCAATTTCGCGATAACAATTATTTTCCGAATCTCTTGCGACTGAAATCTTCATAGCCGGTATTAGTGTTTGATTCACCCGCTCGACTAAACCATTCGCCTGTGGATGCCTACTAGAGTTTAGCGTATTCTTTATCCCGTGTCTTAAATAAAATTCTTGGAAGGTATGCGCGGTAAAACTAGTGCCTCGATCCGATACCACTCGTCCCGGAGCACCGAACCTATTTACAAAATCTTTTAACTTTTTGCAGTGGTAGTTTGCGCGGTTACATTCTTCACAGGTACAATATTAACGAACTTGGTCAAATTATCTATTATTGCTAATACATAAATATTTTTGCGCGGTGTAGTAGGAAAAGGTCCTAAATAATCTATGTGGATAACATCGAAAGGACGTCGACCCGGAGGGATTAAATGTAATTTACCTTCACAAGGTCCTACCTTTTTCTTTGCCATTATACATTCTAAACAATTTTTAATGTGTACTCGCACATAACGCCTTAGTCTAGGGAAATAATAATATTTTTTGACACGTCTTGCCGTCTTATCGATACCAAAATGGCTAGTTAAATCGTGCACTCGAATTACTAGCATCTTTTGCATAGCGATTGGAACAACAAACAGTTCCCGCTCTATATTTTCACGCATGACTCGCTTATATAACAGTCCTTGACGCAATACAAAATCTTTACTTTTACGTGTTTCTAGTTACTCGTACGCTCGCTCTCCTTTTTCTGTAAAATCTTAATAATTTCTAAAATAGACGTGTCTGCCCTTTGAAATAACAGAACTTCATCTTCATTTGTATCTACATTCATTATCAAACCCGTTTCACTCAACGTTTCGCTCGAAACCGGAGCACGCAACAGAGCATCTACGTGCTGCATCTGTTCGCCGCGCCTATCTTTGATCTCCAAATCATATTCTGAAATTTCACTCATCCAACGAGAGATCTGAGCGTTCTTTGTTTTCCACGCGTTCATGTGAATTAAACTCTGACAGCCTGTTACTACTATAAATGTGATTCCTATTAGAAAAGGTCGTAATCTACCTAAGGCCCACGCGATTGCCATTAGCTCAAGGCGACTTGAGCGATAAGTTGCCTCTACTTCACTTGTGCACTTATGGCATAAACTAACCTTAGCGCGTCCCCTTCCTTGTCACTCTGTAACAACATAGTACCTAGTCCAATTGTAGAAGCATCCGTGTGCAATTCGGTTTTATACGCTTTAGGATTATACAACTTTGAAATTGGTTTTGCGAGTAGCCTGTTCTCAATTTCTTGGAACGATTGCGCTTGTGCAGGTCCCCACGTACATTCAACTTGCGCTTTCAGTACGTGTGATAGAGGCTTCGCAATTTCGGCAAATTTCGGGACGAACCTTCTAAAAAATTCAGACAAACCGAGAAATCGTCGCACATCGTGCTTGCTGCTGGGGCAAGGAAATTCCTCGATAGCTAAAATTTTTCTTTCTACCGGTCGAATAGACTCGCTCCTTCTCCCAATATATATCCCAAATATTCAACCTTTTGCATACCGAATCTACACTTCTCCAGATTTAATGTTAAACCCACATCTGCCAATAATTTTCATATAATTTCTAAATTATTTAACAGCTCACGCCACTCACTCGCATAGATATAAATATCGTTAAAAAAATTAAACGCTATTCCACTTTTCCCTACTGTTCCCAAAACCATATCCATTAGTTTAGCAAAATATCGCAGTGTATTTACTAACCCAAACATTGCCCTCTCAAATTGCCCTGTTTGTAATTCAGTTATAAACGCTGTCTTTTCTTTCGCGCTTTCAGACAATGGCATATGCAGATATCCTGACGCTAAATCCAAAATTATGAAATATTTCGCCCCGTTTAATTTTTCTAACAAATCGGCGAAGTTTGGAATAGGATATATTGGCTTTGTTATCTTATTCAATTTCCGTGAGATCGGAAACTTTAAAATTAAATCTTTCTAGCCATCTCTTTTTTGCCTGTCCAATCACGTAAACGTTTGTGGTATCCTGTAGAGCTTCTCGAAGTATATTTCCAATTTCGGTATATTCGTGTTGACCCAACTCCCAGGCTAAGCCGTGATAGCAAAGTTCCAGCCATAGATTTTGACGTTTGTACTTCTGGGTTAGTCTCATCCAGGGAAATGGTGGCTTGAAGAGGAGCACAATGGAATCGGTATTATCGTTGATCGGAATTATGGCCAATTCTTTCAAGACGAAGTCTTTACCCGGCTTCTTGAAGCCTTGAACGTCCAACGCGTACTCCATCTCGAGCAAGAATGTGCTTTGCTCTGCTTTGACGCTCTCTCTTACATCACCTTTCCCCCACTCTAGATAAGCTTCCTGACATAGCCACTTACGGCGTTGTACTCGACAATTCGATCGTGTATAATTAAGCAGTAAACGATGGTACCAGCGGGGAAATTCTGTTTAACATCGAATTCGAGAAGCACGTCTACAGGAGCGTTTTTCAGTGAATCGTTTTGTTTCGAGCAGTCGATGACGATTATCGAAACGCGGTTGATGAAATCGGTTTTTGTGAGCATCGGCTCAGAATCTTTTCCGTAGTATGCGTGTTGGAAGTTGGCATACATGTCGTATAGAGTTGCATATTGATTCTTCGCGACGTCCAAATTCATGTTTCCATACGGATAAGATTGTGAATTGAGAAATAGTATTAAGTTACTTATGTTGCAATGATCGAACTGACTAGCATTGACTGCACTTTCACCCTTTCGATTTGTTTGAAAGCCTAGTATGGCGAATCGAGGTTATTCCAGCTGATTAGAAGTCTTTACAGTGCACACGTGTCGCGTAGAAGTTGGTAGTACGAGATATTCGTACAAGTCCCACGATCGAAAACACATCGTAATTGGTTTATTTTTTCTGATGCGACGAAGCTGTCGAATTCTGTACTCATTAGAGAGCTGCACGTAGGGCATGAACCACTCGATTCTCAAAAGATCGATCTTGAATTCTTCAAACGCATTCTCAACTAGAGTTTGCACCACTGGATTGATATCGTGTCTCGATCTCGTGAGAATCAACTCGTGCTTGACGTTATGGAGGATCTTACGATAGTCTTCGGCGAAACCGAGAATCATACTGAGAGGTATGAAAATGTCCAAATAGCCCGCATCGTTGGTTATTGGCTGCGTTTCTCCCACATCTATCCAACTTGGGTTCTCCATGATTAAACTCTCATGACGCTAGTCAAACCAACGTTCTTGCCTCTATCGATTTCTATCGCGTTAATCTCGTAGCGGATTTCCTCGAAAACATGACAGACGCAATTGTTAACTAATTTTGTATTCCGCACCGCTGTTCCATCTGCTTTTGTTAGCCTTCCTATTACGTGTATAGAACTGCGCGAAGATAAAAGGTTCAAGTCTTGATGTTAAATGGATATGCGAATTTCGTCGCTGTTGTTGAACTTTGACGAACGATTGATGAGCGTGAACTTCATAGTGAGCCACTGACTCGTCGAATGTTACACCTGACTGTATGTTTAGAATTTCTTCCATTTCGCTGCAGAAAGCAAAAGATTAAACACGTAATTTTCCACCAGGGACGATTTTTAAGCCTAGGCTCTTGAGGAACTGAACGTTCTGCCGTGTTATCGCTTTGACTCATCGTTGACGACTGATGCTTGGACGCCATGTAGATCTATTTATATACCCTGCGTTGTAAACGATTTCCATTATACTGATTTCATATGTAATCTGATCGTGATAATTTCTCCAGGAAAATTAATCAAATTGTTGTATTGATCAACTAGACGTATTTGTATGTGATCGATGCAATTTACGGTGATTGGTAGGTAAATGACGTGCGAGGGAACCTCGATAATTTTGTATCCTGGTAGTACTGCGGGAAAGAATTCGTAAATCGTGTGCACTCTGTGTCCGTTTATATAGGATTCCGTAGTGATGTTATACTCTACTCTCAACGCGTTGACTTTTAGAATTGCAACAGGAAGGTCGGAGACGTGAGCGATGTTTGGTCGTAGAATGCGAGGAGTAAATCCCAGTACTCGAGCAATAGAATCTTTAGGAGTAAAATCAATTTGATGACTGCACTTGATTACACTGCGAAGTGTATTATTATTGGGTTTTAAAGAAAGAGTTATATTCTTATGTAACAATCTCTTATGAAGATATTTATCGATATCATCAATCTCGTAGCTACCTATTGGTAAACTAATAACCTCCTCACCCACGTATAACTTGTTGTTACTAGTATCTACATTAGGTATTGAATTGAAAGTTAAAAGTTCTACTAAGCCGAGAGCGTAGTTCTTATTTGATGAGAGTTCGATCGGTGGAAAGTATTGCGCTTCCAAAATAGCTGAATTACCCGTTAGAGTTAGAGTTAATAATTCTTCCATGACTGTTCGAATCATAATGAATGAAAATTACAGTGTAATGTCTTTAGATATAGCCGGACAAAAACTTGAGGCATAGATGACCGCAAATGTAAGTATGAAAATTTTGATATCTCTCGTGATTGTATTTGACCTTGTCAACTCCGAGATACTTCATCAAATCTAAAGGTGGCTAAAGATCTCCAAAACTATCGAAGTAAACGACGTTGTTTCCACGTTTACGATAAGCAACCCAATGCGTGCCGGGGCCGCTCGCATCATCCAAATTCACGATACCCGATTCGCGATAGAGAGGTACGGAAGCTGGTAACTCATTTCGCATAAACACCCCTCTGAAGTTTGGAATTTTTAGACTTTTCACATATTTTATCAAATCAGCGTCTGAAAGTGCTCTTCGAGGTAACTTTACATCGAATTTTTTTTTTCAATCCTTTTCCGCTGTAAGACTTCAGGTGAAAACCAAATCCTTTCTTATGTGGTTTGAGGTAAAGACCAAGAGGTTTACCAAGAGCGATAGTCTCCATAGTTTTATTGTGCCTTTTTTTCTCTTCCAAGCGCTCTTTAGCTACTTCGGCGTCGTTAACGGCTTTTGCTATACGAGCGCCACCACCAGTCAGTGCACCCGCTGCACTTAGATCTACGAATAGCGGTATGAGAAAAGGTAAAGCTCCGCCTACATTAAACGAAACTAGCAGAATGCGTGGAATATTAATGTTTTCTTTACCACCTGCCTGTTTGACTACATGGCGGGCTTTTTTTAACGCCGAGCGGATAACTTATAGAGCACATTTACCCGGCATTGATTTGAAAGTGGCGGCTTTAATTACTTTCTACCTCCTCTTCGACGTCTTCTTCTTCCTCATAACCATACCTAGCTTTGACTTTAATTTCATGACTTTATTAGCGTAAGCAGCTATCTTTTCACTAAAATTAGCGTCCTCAGCGATTGCGCGTTGTCGAGCTTTATCGGCTAGAACTCTGTCAGCGGTGTTCCTCACCTCGACGTGCTCGCGTTTTTGTGAATAACCGATATCGTGCTCCTTGCAGGCTGCGTCCAGAGGATTTATTCCAGGGTCTCCACGAGATAAACGTTTGGTTAATTTGATTCCTGGTCCGCAGTACTGATATCCAGGTTTGTGAAGTTCGAATGGAAGTTTATTGATTATTTTGTTGAGCAAACCACGTCCTCTTCGACATTTGTATACGATCATCACTGTTCGAAGTACAGAGTACGACTGATGCTCGAAGCTATAAAAAAGCGCTATTTATAGCTGAGCGGTCAGTTGCGGATTAGATATCGTGTCGAAAGCATGGATTTCAAGGAACAACAAGTCAAGCTTCCAATAACGAATTTTGACGTTATTGTCGAGCAAGATCTAAACGACATGGAGACTTACTACCCGAAAGTATACGAGCAGTCTTTTGCGGTCCGTCGAATTGCGGAAAGACGAATAGCCTGCTCGCTCTCATTACTCACCCCAATGGTGTGAGATTCGAGAACGTATACGTTTATTCGAAATCTCTGAATCAACCAAAGTATAAAATGCTACAACAGCTCTTGGAGACTATAGAAGGAGTGCAGTACTTTCCGTTCAGAGAACACGATGAAGTGATAGATCCCGAACAAGCGCTCCCCAATTCAATCATGATATTCGATGACATCGCTTGTGAGAAGCAAAACAACGTCAGAGCTTTCTTCTGTATAGGTAGACACAAGGGTATAGATTGCTTCTACCTATGTCAGATCTATGCTCACATTCCCAAACATCTAGTTAGAGATAATGTAAATCTATTGGCAATATTTCGACAAGATGATGTGATTTTGAAGCACTTGTACAACGATCACGTCAACTGCGATATGACTTTTGCGCAGTTTAGAGATTTCTGTTCGAAATGTTGGCGAGACGACAAGTATGGATTTATAGTGATCGACAAAGATAGACCAATCAACGATGGTCGTTATCGAAAGGGTTTCGATTGTTTTGCTATAAATATAGCATCTGCATAAGGTTAAACGATAGTCTATCGTTGAACGTCAAAGCGCTAACATGATGAATGACATACAACGAGAGAAGAATGTACTTATTGTTAGTCAACTTGTGAAAGCTCGCGATGCGATTAAACGCAAGTATAGATTATTAAAGTTGGAAGAGATACCACTAATAAGATTATAAGCGATACTTTCAAGCCGATAATCGATCCTCTCGAGGATAGCGTTACCGAGACAAAGAAAAAAAGAAAGGAAAAAATACATTATAAAAGATCTGTTGATTTTACTGATAACGAGGGCAATGCATTCAATAAGACTCTACAGAACGACTGGCTGGCGAAACTTCGTTTGAAACAGCGGTTAGTGAGGATGATGAAGAGGGCGATGTGTTGCTATATAAATATATTAAAATGCTAAAACATGATCAGAAGCAGTATCTAGATAAAGTTTACGGAGTACGTAAAGAAAAGGGTACATTTATTATTGGTAATACACCTATCTACTTCGAAGGTAACAAGGTCGTAGTAAGCGGTGTAAAATATCCCAAAACGAATGGATTGATGGAGCGACTCATTACAAAACAACCCAATCAAAGTGAAGTGACTTCCATCGATCTCGAAAATTATCGCAAAATTCTAGAAATATCGAGTGCTCACAAGAAAAGATTCAACAAGGATGAGACTGTTCGAGCTCACAATATCAACAAATTCAACAAAATTATTGGATCAATGTTTAACACTGTGAGAAAGTCTACTACAGGAGAATTTTTTATTAAGAAAGAAGGCGGTTCATTACCTCGATATCAAATCGCTAAAAGAACCGCTGTTGCAATGAATTACGTGTACTGGGATGATCCGAACGAACTGGTAGACCGACTTCGATTGCTCGTAGCCGGGAGATCAAATGGAAATTAAAGTCATACGAATGAAATCCATTCGATAATCGAGGAGCTTCGCGAAGCAGGCTATATATATCGAGGGTCCACGAATAAGGTGTTCATTTGAAAAATGAGCGTTGACGTATTCGGACGTAAACTTGGTCGGAGCGAGGGTACTCGCGGTGCTCCCGGTATCGGCTATAAGCTCACCAACGATGGTCATTACGATGTCGAAAATAAGCGATTATGCAATGTTGCAGTGGCTCAACAACCCAGTGATGCAGTCAATCTAACTATTTTATAACAAATCGTTCAGGAAGAAGTGCGCTCTGTGTACGAGACTATAGCTCGTCTGGAGAGTGATATCGAAGTTTTGAACACACTGCTTAACGTTTATAAAAATGAGATTGATCAAATCTCGATAAAAATGAGTACTGATATTCAAAATATTGGAGATGAAATGCATGAGAAATTAAAAAAATTTATCGATGATATTGCGGCGGCTTAATTGCGGAGTCCAGCGGCTCGAATGCGGATTTCGGCGGCTCGACGGTGAATAATCGCGACAAGATACTCGCCAAGTTCTTCGTCATTGGTCTCTCCTCGACATTGCGCAGCGGTGTCGGCTCAACTCCACGGACTTCCATCTCCATCTCCTGAAGCATGATGTCCTTGTGCCCCCATGGAAGAGTGTCCGTTTCGCCGTCCTTTAGACAGCGCTTATCATCGCGGGCACTGAGAGCGATCTTTGTTTCAACTTCTGTGAACAGCTGATGTCAACGACATCTGATATTTTTCTGCACGCGAGTCAAGTATGCGTTTTCGTGCAAACATTTCATGTAGTCATCGAACGTGATGGCAGCCTTTACTACAGAAGTCTTCACAGCCTTCGCTTTCTTGATGGTCTTCTGATTTTGTACTCGGATGCTGTAGATTTTACTTCATAATACAACGAATTCCAACATAACCTCTCCAACATAAGCTCAATGAACTTCTTTGAGAATCAATCCATGTTGCAGCGCTTGCTTAAGCGCTCTGTAGTGGAGAACGTAAAGCTGTTTATCGCGAAGCGTGGTTATCAGCTTCTTCTGTTTAGAACCTGGAACCGCCGCGTATTCAGCACAAAATGGGAAATCCTTGTGTGCGTTATGAAGCGTCTCAGGATATTCCAAGTCTACTTCGAGAATAAATCCAATAGGATGATCGTCCGGAACATTGCAGTAGTTCGTGTCCTTGACGTCTTCTACCCACTCCAAGTCTCCGTATGGTAAGGGCTGAGTCATACCCCAACCGTAAAGATTATTTACGTCGTAGTACATGAGGTAATTTGTCTCCTCGTCACTTTTGTAATCTTCCTGCATGTACGGATTATTGGCTTTAGCATATCGATTGGAACACTGACTGATTCCTCCCCTTATACCACGCTCGATGAACATGAGCATGTCAATGTCAGTCAAAAGTTGCAGTTCAACCTATCGAAAAATAATTTTAAAAAAAGTTAAAAATATATATTTTTGATATATATATATATATATATAGTATTGAAAATTACCTGTGTATACTTCAGCATAGCGTCCCACGTCAATCCTGGTGTTGTATAATAGTGGGCAGGATCCAACCCGTAAGCTTGGAGACAATTCTCTCTGAAATTCTCAAAAACTTCAGCTAGAAGTAGGACATCCGTCTTGAGATATAAATCTGAATATTGTCCAAGAGTTTGTACGTTAAAGATCTGCCAGACATTTTCAGCGTGCACAAATTTTTTGAATTTTAAAACACTGTCTTTGTCCTTAGGAAGTAGAACTTTGCACTGATTCACTTGCATACAGTCAGTCAAGTGATCCACTAATTTCTCGTTCGTCCAGAAAACATGTAGACATCTGTTACAAATATACCCTTTCCTTTTATTCAAAGAAATTTGATTTCGCACTAATCGTGACAGATCCTTAATCCACACGTAGGGACATTAGTGCACTACATCGAAGTCGCCGTCGTCGTCTAGTTGTTCTTCATCGTTTTCATCTACGTAATGACTCTCCAGGAGAAGAAGATTAATCAAAATAGCCCATTTGAAGCACTGATCATCACTGTTCATCACATTAATACATGCCTTCTTGTTCTTGATAAAATCAGGTAGATCGATGAAAGAGCTTCCTCTCATAGGATTAAATTTATTTATGTTTATGCTCAAATTTAAAATTAAACTCAAAGACTAGCCAGACTCTTGCTCTTGAAATTCTTCCATGTCTATGTCAATAGATTGCTGCACATTAGAAACAAACCACTCGTCCAAGTTAGTCGTGGAATATATTGCACAGTTTTTGTATTAAAGTACTTTATATCCACTGTTTCTTCATCATTCTTGACAATAACCTACTCTAAACTACTATGTTTTTCAAGCGACTGATTGATTTTTGCAATGAAGTGTTTTTTCGCGTCTTTCATAAAAGTCTTAAAGTCTAAATGACGATGATTCGTAATCGCACCAGTCCTTATACGAATCAAATGCTGACTCACCATCATCCCAGGTGACTATTGGAGAATTACGTTCGATTGCTGCTGCTTCACCAGCTACATCACTTTCCACGTTCCACTTGACTTTTGTCATTAGTTAGAACCCTTAGTCCAGCACCTGTTGGATGATCTTTGTAGCAGCAATCGTAATACTCTCTTTATCATAGCAGCTTGAAGTTTTTTCTTATCCGCAACGGTCAAGTCAGGGGAAAGTCTCAAGACGTTTGCTGCCCCCAGAGCTGCATTACCCAAGTCCAACCATCTTCATATGTCGTCCTCGTCAGCGACACCAGTCAATGTGAAATTATACAATTACCAAAGCAATCGGAAAGTGTCCTTAAAGTATTGAGCCTCAACATGATGTCGATTCGTCCAAGCGATCGGTTTAACTAAGCTGATTTAGTTGACGATCCCCTTTATATTCTATAAAGAGAGGGAAAGTTAATACGGGGGGAGGGTAATGTACTTTTACATGTTGGCGAACGAGCGCGAGGTTGCCGAGTCAGTTGTTTAATGGCGCGACGACGACTGGCACTCTTATTCCTATAGTAGTCGAAACACGTATATAGCTTGGTCTGACGAATTATTGGCTGCTGCTGTTGTCGACGTACACGCTCACGCACTGGTGTCAATTGACGATGTTCGACAATTCTTGACGTCCATGGACCTTGAAGCTGAGCAAGAACTGCACGGAAAACATTTTCGTACGGCAGCCGCACCAACCGGTACCTCCCTTGCACGAACGGAGTACAGCGCTTGTTCTTGCGTTTCGGGCGTCAGTTGTACGATTTTCGTACGGCTGATGTCCCAAAAACGGTATAGCAGCAGTACGAATACGTCAGTACAGCAGCGACACCTCTCAAACGGATGGTCCTGGTACATTTTCATAGTACGCCAAAATTCGTGCAAGTCATCTATTTCAGGAAATTGTTTGATTGCATAAAAATGAAGTGCTTTTTGCAATCAAATAAATTTGAGCACTTGCATCCTGTCTTTGAGGGTAAGTATAGTATTTACGTAAACTTGTATAATTTTTAATCGTAAATATTGATTCATGCATGGCTTAGTAGCAATTCCAATTTAAAGTTAACCTCAAATTTTGATAAATGTTTGTATTTCCAATCTTGATAACTTGCATGTATCTTTTAATAAGGATTGTATGTTTTGTTCTTAGCAACATAATAACCTTAGGCGATGTCTATTTTTTTAAAAAGAATTTACTAGTTTTGTTTCAACCTTTTTGTTTTTATAAATTGATTCAAAGTTTTAAATCTGTTTTATTATTTGATATCATGGATTATAAAATGTTATTGGAAGTATCGATCAGTGACAGAGTATATTGCAAATTCTAGTGGCATAATTGCAATTTTATCAAGTTTAAAACATTTTAAGAGATTGTATTGTATAAAAAAGTTATGGTAACAGTTTGATTCTAAAATAAAATAAAAAATGGTTTTGTGTGTCAAAACATTTTTAAGGATTTCAATTATAATATAAAAAGTGTAAAATATTATAAATAAAACAATTTATATTAGTAAGTTAAACAATTCTTTAAAGTAAAAATGAACTTATAAGTAGTGTTATTCAAACATAACTATTTGTCTTAATATAAAATGTTTATGATTGTCAAAAATAAATAGCATATGTATCTCCTCAAAGAGATAAAACTTTATAAAGATCTAGTTTCTCAGCACAATATGACTTAAGTTTGAAAAATACTTGTAAATAGTTGTCATGCTTTGTAAAAAAAAATTATATCTAAAGATTAAAGGGTTCAGAAATGATGCCACTTCGTAAAACTAAAATATTTCTATTTTGTGGCATTTTCCAAATCTTTACAAATTTTTATCTGAGAAACTATAAAGCATAAATGAACTTAGAAATAGGGTTTTGGAAATGAAATGCAACAAGGAATACAATAGTATTTTTTTCAAGGCCAATCTACTTCATTTTCACTGTGCTAGTTTTTCACCATACACCAATACAATTATGAGTCATGTAAACACCATGAAGTTTTAAAGAAAAATTCTTAAAGCGAGTTCTTTTCTCATAATTAAGTCATGGGTTATATATATAAAACCATTTTTAATCTAATTCCTTAGTTATTAAATGCAACAAAAGCTCTTTAAAAAATTTATGGTATCTTATACATGATTCATATTTGTATCGGTGTATGGTTAAAAACTGATACAGTGAAAATGAAGTAAACTGGCCTGGAAAAAAATACTATTGTATTCCTTGTTGCATTTCATTTCTAAAACACTATTTCTAAGTTCATTTATGTTTTATAGTTTCTCAGATAAAAATTTGTAAAGATATGAAAAATGCTAGAAAATATAAATGTTTTGATTTTTTTGCAAATCATTGCAAATATTTACAACTATTTTCTAAAGTTTCATTGATTTACAAATTTTTTCTTTTCCCCATTAGTTTTATATACAATAACTCACATGTATATAATAGATAAAGTTAATGAAATGCCAACTTAAAATAAAGTGTATATATTGGTTATTGACATCTTTTTATATTATTCTATCGGGTTACAGTAAGTAATTCAGTAATAAAAATGTTTTTTAAATACATTCTAATCATGTATGATGAATATGATATATTTTCATGATTCGATAGTATAGAATATTTATGTTGTTTATTTAGTTCACTGCTAAAAGGTCACGATGATATATTCATTCATTTCCTATCTAAATTTAATTTTGAAAAAGGATTATTAGTTGCTAAAAATGCTGTATGTGATGCAGCAATAGAAGAAATGGATGTTGATTTACATGATGAAATTATTGATATTTCGAACCGTAAGCCTAAAAGAAAATGTGTGGATGGCATACACGTAGAAAAATTTGGAAAGGATTTATGTTAATAACATTGTAACCTATTTCTTCAATTGTCAGTCGAGACATTTTGTGTCAATTATAGAGGTTATGTTCTTCAATGTAGCGCCGAGGTGCTGGGCCTCGGCCGATGGGAAGAAAATCCGCCCAACTGCCGAGGCACGAAGAATTAGAAAGGAGGTGAAGAAGAAGCGGAGAGAGAAAGAGAGAAGTGGAGAAAGCACATATATAGTTGTAAACAAAACACTCATCATAACATTACCCCC
>UELU01128694.1:0-12276 GCA_900490025.1 Megastigmus dorsalis
CTGTTCTTAGATTTAATTAAATAAAAACTATCAATGAACATTAAAGATTATATACTTTAAAACATATTTTTCTTTATTTTTGTGATTCTGTAGTGGTACAATTATTAAAAAATAATTAATATGTACAAAGAAATTGTAGAAAAAAAAAATTGAACATAAAAAGTAAAAAAAAGTGAAAAAAAAATTGTCCGGTATCGGGCGCGAACCCGAGCCCGTCAGGGAAAGCACGCTCGCTAATACGGGAGTTAACTTGGTGCGCCACCTGCCTTATGGGGTAATAACTACGCTGGGTTAGCTTCACTTTTGCATGGGAGTCTGTGCTTCTATTAGAGTCTATCTTCGTTGACATTGATAAAAGGCTTTCTACCAATGCTTCGTATACATGAATCATTTAGCAAATTAAAAGTTAACATAACTTATAATGTCAGAGTCATTATTCGTAACACTTATCTATTCACAAAGTAAAAAAATATTATACTTATTCTCATACTTATTTAATTTTTATTGATCATAAATGTTCATAAAATTTTCAGTTGATTGGCGAGTTCAACCATTAGGTATAGGTAGTGATCAAATTATGGGCAAGGTGTCACAATGTTAGTGGTAAAAAGTACAACTCTTTGGTTAGTTATCATTTAATTCTCATGCTGATTCATTTTTTACAGGGTATGTATTATTTGCTCGATAATTTTTAATACTATAATGTACAATCAGAACTTATTAATTATATGTTCCTTTGTATTTTTTTAATTGTATTAGATGCAGTACGACCTCCTATTTTACCATGTTTGCATAAAATTTTTAAGAGTCAAGCATTCACAGATCCGGATGATATTTTTAATATATGTTAATTTTTTAAAAAAGTTACAAATACCATTTGAGACATTTTGCCATTCCAATCAACAAAGCCTTGGAGATCTGCTTATTGAATTTTTTCATTATTATGCTAGATTTAAGTAAGTTGACAGAAAAAAAAAATATTTCTAAGAAAATGATTAAGTGTATTTTGGATTTAACTATGATTTCATTTTCTTTTTTAGTTTTGATGATTATATGCTATATCAATACGATTAGGTTGTGCTATGACTAGAGAAAACTTATATCTTGCAACGAAAATGAAGGGATATAAACCTGATAAATCGAGGGCAACGTTTATAGAAGGTGATAGTATTCATTTTAACTACGTTAATATTAAAAAGACATTGCCTAATTTCCATATATATATATATATATATCATTCTTTTGTATTGCAGAACCATATGCATATGTTAATGTAACTAGAGGAATAAGAAAACCAGCAAATCTTCTTAAAATACAAGAATCTTTTTAAACAGCATTTATTGCACTGAAAGAAACTTGTAAATTATCTAGTATTTTTGAAAAGACAAAAATATCACCAAATGATGATGTACAACATTCAGAATAATAATAGTGTTATTATTATATTTAAATGTTTTTCTTCAGTTTCGACCACTTGAAACTAAGTAATATTAAAAATATTTTTAAAAATAAAGATAAGATTAGCATTTTTGAGTAAATCACTTTGAAGTTTGAATAATTTTAAGCATGGTAAAGATGAAACGTAGTAAAGGAATTAAGAAATTTTTCTTAATTTTTCTGCATCAGTGTATAGAAGCTGGATAAAATAAATACGTAATTTAACTTAACTTTTATAACTGCAAAAATTGAATAAAATGAATATGTAAATACATGTCTCGAATTTCATTGTAGTATTACATTTATGTTATGCAGTGCATTATTAGCGGAAAGTAAAGAAAGTCAAGGGTATTTTTCAAGATTACGTTATTGAAATTCCTAGCAGTTCGCATAGTGCCAAATATGCCTCAAGATTAAAAAAATTCCTATTTAAAAATAACTGTCTACATATTTACAGTTCTAATTATTATAATTTTCTCAGCAAGATATTACTATTTTGATACTGTAATTTTTAAACTCTACATTGAATATTATATTATAGATCAGAAAGACTTTTGGAGTTATTTGAGGATGGCGGATTGAAGAACAAACACAGAGAATTGATGCTGACCTTATATTTACAATATTACTCACTACAAAGATGTATAATAACTATAATTAATGATTGTCTTTTCGAGATCGTTGACACACGTCTAATTAGCATGGCTGGCTGAGACGGTGTGGCAGAGAACGGAAGTCTTTTCCATCAAGCTCGCTTCCTTCAGATCCAGCGGTGCTGCTGAAGCTTCTGCTTCCTTCCACTGCGCGCAAACGCTCTTGGCGCAGCCGGAGTCGCCACACAGTGTTATCATGCATTGCTATTCGCTACAGTACGATCGCACATATACATATCTAACACTCCCCTTCAATGCATGATATGTTTACAATCTCAAATTAATATTTATATTATATCATCTTGTTTCATTAAAAAGTTATTCATACAGAAGTTATGCTTCTTGTATAGCAATGGTTTTGTCATGATATCTGCAATCATCTCATCAGTTTTCAAATATTTTAATTCAAATATTCTCTTTTTCAATACACCTCTGATGAAATAATATCTGATATGAATATGTTTTGATCTGGCATGAAATACATTATTTTCAGCCAATAAGCCCCTGTTATCATTATATAAGAATATCCTTAGAAACAAACTTAACTCAATAAAAATATTTCTTAAATATATCAATTCCTTAACGGCTTCACAAATAGCAATATATTCAGCTTCAACTGATGATAACGCTACAGTCTTTTGCTTTTGACTTTTCCAAGATATAGCGAAGCCTGAAAATTTGAACAAGTATCCTGTAAAGGATTTCCTTTCGATCTTATTTCATGCCCAATATGCATCTACATAGCCATTTAAGCTAAAATCACATTTTTTGTAAACTTGCCATAATCAATAGTTTTCATTAAATCTCTAATGACTCTTTTGATTGCATTCCAGTGTTCTTTTGAATAACACGAATTGAACTGTGATAAAAGTACAGTTGTATACATTATGTCGGGTCTAGTACAGACTGCTATGTAAGTTAAATTTCCAATTAGTTCTCTATATGGCAAAATTAAATTTACATTACTCTTTTTCAATTCATAAAGAACACTAGAATCTGCAGGTGTATCAAGTATATTTGCATTTATCATATTAAATTTTTCAATGACCTTGCTGATATGGTTTCTCTGTACAATTTTTAATTCATTTTTGGATCTTTCAACTTCGATGCCGATACAACTTTTAACTGAACCTAAAGCTTTGATTTCAAATTCTTGACTTAGTTTCTCTTTGATTTCATTTGCTCTTATTTCACAATTATGAGCAATGAGAATATCATCTACGTATACAATCATGACAACTATATATTTTTCATTCATTTTATAGTAAATACAAGGTTCACTTTTACAAACTTTCAGATTTAACTCTTTAAGAGAATTATCAACTTTTATATTCCAAGCTCTACCTGCTTGTTTTAAACCATATAATGATTTCTTTAATAAACAAACTTTATTTTCATCTTGTATATTACTTAACATATGTTTAGCTTTCACACGACAAATCTCATCCTTCTCATACATACTCATACTAGTTCACATATCCTTAAGTAGCTTAGTAACTTTCCTAAATACTTTTTCTTTAAAATTTCCATTTAAGAATGCACTCGTAACGTCTAATTGCATTATTCTCAAGTTAAATTGCATAGATAATGACATCAATAATCTAAATGACTTGATTCTTGCTACAGGAGAAAAAGTATTGAAATAATCTAATCCGTAAATTTGAGAAAAACCTCTCGCGACTAAACTAGCCTTCTTTTTAACAATATTCCTATCTATATCAGTCTTATTTGTTAACACAAGTTTGGAGTCAATCAAATTTACCTTTTCGTGTTTCTCAATATGTAACGGATACGTAAATGCAAAAGAAATAAAAAGTTAAATAAATTATATAAAGTAATTAAGGAAAAAAAATATTCTGTGATGAACAATCGTAAATGAATTTATTCACTACACGTGATAAATTCATACACCGGATATTAAAGTCAAGGCAGCACAGAGTATATAGTAAGAACGGAATTTCAAGTCCAGTCGGCACATTTAATTCCTTGTGCAAGTATATAGAAGAAGGTGAATGAGAAGGACTGTACTTGAAAATAATAACCACGAGGAATGTATACATACTGCCTGCTCCTCGCCTATACTCGTGTCAAACATCGAGAAAAAGCGAATTAGGAGGGAGGGGGCACATTCCACGGCACATTCTACAACGAATTCCTTACAGTATCAATGAATCCCCTCCTATTCTTTATGTTTCAGATGCGGCAGAGCTACGAGAAAAGCGAGAGAGGTGGGAGGCGATGCCCACGCTCTCAACAGTAAGTCGAGGTAGGAAGGAGAGTGGGAACCGCTCTCGATCGGCCTTTATCGGGAGAACCGAGGTGTTCTGATAAAGCCGATCAGGAGCGGAGCTCATTTGCTTACGCCGCACCTTCTAGCGCGGAGCAAATCCTCCTGCCTCGACTTGCTCGGGCAATATATTTTATAAGCAGTGCGGGACATATGTATTCACAATACATATTTAAAATACACGGCAATTTAGCCACCATTAAAATAAAAAAGATTTGATTCCTTTTATTTCTAACATTGCCCAGACACTGGGGCAACAAACGAAAATAAAAACAATAATAACCATAATTATTATTATTATTATTATTATTATTATTGTTTCAATTATTATTTAGAAATATTATTATTACTATAATCATTATTATCATTATTACTATTATTATTATCATTTCGGATGGCCTCCCGGCGGAGCTGCTTAAGGCGATAGCCGCAAATCACCTAAGCCTCTTGATGGACATGTACAACTCGTGCCTAAAGGCGGGTGTATTTCCGGCCCGCTGGAAGGTTGCGAAATTTGTCCTGATCAGCAAAGGTAAGGGTCCGGCAAACACTCCAGCATCGTACAGGCTACTGTGCATGCTGGACACCGCAGGAAAACTCCTGGAGAAGCTTCTGAAGCCCCGTCTCCTAGCAGCCGTGCGGGAGGTAGGAGATCTAGCCCTCGCCAGTACGGCTTTAGACGGGGCAAGTCAACCATCAATGCAGTCCAGGAGGTCGTTGACGCCGCAAGGTCGACGGAGCGGGGAAACCATTTCTCACGCCCCGTGTGTTTGCTGGCCACCTTACCCGTGAAGAACGCCTTCAATTCCGTCAGGTGGGACCAGGCGCTGGACGTCATGGAGCGAGATTTCCGGGTTCCCGGGTACATTCTCCGAATGCTCGGGAGTTACCTCGGGAACCGCTCCATAGTCTATGACACCGATGATGGCCCGATGACAAAGGAAATAACATCTGGAGCAGCTCAGGGCTCTATCCTTTCTGATGGGCACGTTCCTGATTGGGTATGCGGACGACATAGCGGGCGTCATCATCGCAAGAGATGTCGACGTGTGTCAGATGCGACTCAATCAGGTAATATGTCCTGGATGGAGGACCACGGGCTCGAATTAGCTGCAGCCAAGACCGAGATCGTGCTGCTCACTAAGAAGCGCATTAACACCTTGCGCCCGATGAGCGTAGGAGACGCGACGGTCCAGACTGTTAAGTACCTGGGGGTGACGCTGGACTCAAAGCTCACCTTCGGGGAAAACATACGCAGGGCGGCCGACAGGGCGGCGGCAGTGACAATGGCGCTTAGCCGGATCATGGCTAATACCAAAGGTCCACGGCCTTGCTAGCGCCGTTTGCTCATGCGCACTGCCGAACCCATCATGCTGTACGGTTCCGAAGTCTGGGCCGACGCGCTGAGGTACGAAATGTACCGCAAGCGTATGGCCGCAGTGCAACGGAGAGCCGCTCTCCGTATTGCGTGCTCCTACCGCACGGTCTCCGAGCCCGCGGTGCTGGTGGTCGCTGGGGTTATACCCATCGACCTACTAGCCCAAGAGCGTCAGTTCGTTCACCAGCAGAAGCCAGTATTGGGCAAAGCGGCCGCCCAGACAACTGCTAGAGCCAAGACCATCCAGGTCTGGCAGCAGAGATGGGCGGCAGAAACGAGGGGCCGGTGGACAGCAAGGCTAATTAGCCAACTGGACGCCTGGCTAGCCCAGGAGGCGGGCGAGGTTAACTATTACCTCACTCAATTTCTCACGGGCCACGGCTTGTTCTGCTCCTACCTCCACAAGATGGGAAAGGTAACGGAGCCAAGCTGTGGCTACTGTGACTTTCCTTCGGACGACGCAAACCACACCTTTTTTGAATGAAGAAGGTGGAGCGTCGAACGTGGGACACTTGCAGCGGACCTTGGAAGCATCACGCCGAACAACGTCATTGGTGTCATGCTCCAGGGTCACGAGAAATGAACAAGGGTGGCCGTATTTGTAGAGACGATCCTACATCAGAAGAAGCAGGATATGGACGGCATGCAATACCGCAGCCGTCCTTAGAAGAGGGCTCTTCTTGGGAGGAGCTGGACACGGCGGCCCCAGACCGGTAAGCGCGGAATAACTGCGAGAATGCGTGGCACCCCCCCCCCTCCGAAGTAAAGCCTCACGGCGGTGCCGGAGGGGAGGGAAAACAACTGCTACGTGTTTTCATGGCGGAGGGGTTTTAGTGGGTATGCCTCATCATTTAAACAGGAGAGTCCCACACAGGGGGAGACACGTGTCTGCCTATCGAACATAAAGAGTTCCCCTTCGCCCCGGAAAGAAAAAAAAAATATATAATATTAATATTATTATATTAGTCAAATAATTTAATCATCCTTGAAACTACACGGTAAATTAAATTACAAATAATGTCTCATGTGTCGTTCTTCACGTGAATAGATTGCTTCTTTCAATTCATCTTGCTCTTCTCCATTTAGTGCAAGGAAACAATTAATATCTGCGAAGTTCATTTCGTGAAACACTTCATCTCCATTGTTTCTCCATCTTCTTCTGCTCCAGTAGATTCTTGTTCTGTTTCTTCATCTGAAAATACTTCTATTGTGTTGTGTTGCTTTCTAGGCCTTTTTGGTTTGCCTGTTCTTATGATAGTTGGCCTGCCTCGTAAACTTTTCAGTGGGGCTCTTTTCTCAGTATATGAACCAGGAAGACTGTACAAGAGCAAAATTGACAGAAGATCTTTGTTAATAGAAATTTCCATTTGTTCAAGCTTATCCACTGTTCCTAAAAATCTATTCATATACTCTCAGCAGTCTTCTGATTCACTCATTTTATTTAAAACAAGTTATTTTAATAAAGTACCGTTCCTTGCTGGTCCTTTAGATGCATAAATACCTTGCAATTTAAACCAGACATCTCTTGAGGTTATGCATTCTTTCAGTTGTGATAATTCAGTAGCACTGATGCATAAAATTAATTCACCTTTTGCCTTGTCATCCTTCTTTTTCCATTTTTCAGCAGCATCTGGATCTTGTGTGGTTGGTTCTGGTTTGGTTAACTCACCTCTTACATATTGCCACGAATCAGCTTTCACCAACACTGCTTCCATATTCAGTCTCCAACTTTCATAATTTTCCTTGCGAAGAGGGTCAATTCTCATAAGATTTTTCATTTTTATTTATTTTGCACTTATCTTATTTTACAGTCTAAACAATATACCTCTGCACGAGTTCACTCACTTTTTAAGTTTTCTGTTTAAACTTTTTTTTTCACTGAGAAAAATAATGTTTCCTTCTTTTCACATGGAATAAGAAGACAACTGAAAATGATTTTTCAACCTAGGAAAAACACTAGCTTTCAGTTTTAGAAAAAAAACGTGCTTCCTTAACCTCACTTTTTCGATTTTTCCACCTAGGAAAAAAAAACTCCACGTATACAACAAAAATATATCCACGATTACTTGCCTGGGGCCACAACCTGTTAGGCAGTGTGGTATAATAATAAAAACACTTAGTTTATAATATGGATACATGTAGATTTTTTAGTAAGGAGAAACACGCACGCCGTGAACACATAGTCGGCAATAACGCTCGCTAGCTGACGAAGGCACACACACAGTACTAGTATAGCGACATTACTACAGTGTTGTCATGCATTGCTATTCGCTACAGGACAGTCGCACGTATATATATATATCTATCAATATTACCAGAATTACTATTTCTGATTAAAAACATTTTCTACCTCCCCTTTTTTTAAATAAAGTTAATTTGTTTAATAATGTAAAGATAAAAACAAAATATTCAATATCTAATTACCATCACATTTTATTTCTTGTGTTTTATCAATCGATCCGAAATTGCAGGCCATTTTTGCTGTAAGGGTGGTATACACCTATAAATTTTTTTTATGTTCATTCTTTTGAATCGGGTTTTATCACTCTACTAATCTGCTTAAGGGGGTCCACCAGTGTGACCGCTCGAAAAAAAGGTGATTTTTGGGAATTAATAAAAAAAAAAAAACTAATGTAGTAAATCTTTTAAAATTTGAAGAACGTTTTTATTTGACATTAAAAAAGATAAAGTAATTTTTAAAATAAAAATCATGAATATTGCGAGTGTAATTGCTCATCACCCGGACCACCAAAAAAAAGTACTCCCATTGCTGCAGTGATTTCAGCCTTCCAAGTGCCTGAAAAAAAAAATATTCCGTTAAAGTAGAAGATATTTTCCCTACCATGAACTAAAATTTTGAAAAAATATTGAAATCGAACTAAATGGTAAAGTTTTGAAAAAAATATCGAATTTTTTCATAAAAAATGGCGGTTTTAACTTCTGATTTTATAGCTGTAAATGGATATTTTTCATACCTTTAGCTAATCTGCTATTCCGGGCCCATACAGTTCTCCTTCCTCTTCCTCAAAAAGTACCTGCTGGGCTGCTGCAGCTTTCCTGCGTGCTATGCGTCCCTCTTTTGACGCCGCCTGCTGCTGCCTCGTTGTTCGGCATAAGCCCTTGCTGCGGGTCCAATTATAATCCCCATGGTACTCAAAATTTTTAATACTGACACAAATCCATCATTAAATATCCCAACAGCAAGGTAATTAGACAGCTGGATTGCTTTGAAGCCTCTGTGAAGGTGCTTCGGAGCAAAATTCCAAAGCAAGCCGTTATAACTTCTTTTTTACATGTTTTACACAGCACTAAATTAGTAATTGCTGTAAAAACAGATACAAACTGAAGAATGCAGTAGCCATGTGTTTTATCTACAATGATTTCCTCATCCTGCGAACTTATTAATTTTTCGGCAAACGTACTAGTACTCGCGGTGGACTGCTCGTATGTGTAACGATTTCCCGTAAATTTCCGTTTCTTCTGAGCAGATCTACGCACAGGGTTATCATGACTGCCTTTTTGTTTTCGTACGGAGATTTTCCGCTCATATTTACTGAGATACTCTGCGCGATGTCTACTGTCGAACAGTTACTGCGAAACTGAACAAGACGTTCGGATATACCTGCCTCTAGCAGCTCTAAACACGTTTGAACACGTATAATAGTCGAAATTGAGTATATGTATACAATTATATACTCAGACGAACACCGAAATAGACCATGGTGAGGTGTCCCTTCGGCTCGGCGCGTTTCTGACCTTCGAGGAGCTGCCACTTACAAGGCTCCCAGTTCAAAACTATTTGAGATACTGCCTCGAAATTTTTATATCATATTCTTGAAGCTATAAACTATCAAATAAAGCGAAAAAAAAATTTTCAAAAAAAAAGAATTTTACACTGGTGGACCCCCTTAATTGTTAATCGTTTTCAATGGTTATTATTTATTTACTTATCAATCGTTTCCAGTCAAATATGGATCTCTCGGATCGGGTTTTATCGCTGTTTAAGGGCGTATAATTGTTAATTGTTTTTAATGTTTTTTTTTT
Organism: Megastigmus dorsalis; assembly: GCA_900490025.1. Classification (NCBI taxonomy): domain Eukaryota; kingdom Metazoa; phylum Arthropoda; class Insecta; order Hymenoptera; family Megastigmidae; genus Megastigmus; species Megastigmus dorsalis. The sequence goes on from UELU01128694.1 coordinate 9,800, forward strand.
ATTTACTTGTAAGTCGCTTTTAATCGGTTACAATCGAATATAGATCATTCAGATCGGGTTTTATCGCTGTTAACGTGCTTATAATTGTTAATCGTTTTTAATGGCTATTATTTATTTACTTAGCAATCGTTTCCAATCAAATATGGATCTCTCGGATCGGGTTTTATCGCTGTTAACGTGCTTATAATTGTTAATCGTTTTTAATGGTTATTGTTTATTTACTTATCAATCGTTTCCAGTCAAATATGGATCTCTCGGATCGGGTTTTATCGCTGTTTAAGGGCGTATCATTGTTAATCGTTTTTAATGTTTTTTTTTATTTACTTGTAAGTCGCTTTTAATCGGTTACAATCGAATATAGATCATTCAGATCGGGTTTTATCGCTGTTAATGTGCTTATAATTCTTAATAGTTTTTAATGGTTATTTTATACTTACTTATCAATCGCGTTTAATCGCTTTCGATTGAATTTAGATCTTTTGAATCGAGTTTCCTTATTTTACCTACGGATTTTAAAGTAATCGTATTTAATCGTTTTTTAGCCTTTATTTTATAACTACGAATTTATAACTATGAATTTATAACTACGCTTTTAATCACTTTCAATCGCCATCGCTAATGTTTTTCAAAGCAATCGGTGGCCTTTTTTTTAGTATAAGTGTTATTTTTAACAAATCTCAATCAATTATTCTTTTTAATCGAGTTTTATCGTTTTATCTACGGGTTTCATATCAATCGTATTATTTAATCTTTTTCAGTATATGAATTAATAATTTTTAAACGTTATCAATCGCCGTTACTAATGTAGTTCATAATGCAACCTGTTTTGTATTACAATGATTCATATTTATTCTTAAATAAAATATTACATATTTATATAAAATACAGTACAAAAGAGAATTTAGAAAAACATGTTTTATATCTACTTAAATGTATACTTAAAAATATTTTAAGCTAATGGATCATCTGCTTCATCAGAATTATGATCTGTCATAGAGCTTAGGGTATCCTCATGCTCAGATGAACAATCGTCGGTATCGTTTTCTTTGTAACCCTCTTCCAAATCTTGTTCTTGATGTACATTAACGAAATGAATTGATTCTTCATGTTTTTGTAATTCTATAGGTACATTATCTGGTATAGAGACGTTCTCTTGTGGTATAATACTTTCATGCGTCACTTCATTTTTAGATTGTACATCTTCAGGTCCAGATTTAGTTTTTAAAGCTTTCTTACAAGTTTTTGCTGTGAAAATTTTGTTTATATCTTATCAATATGTAATAAATGGAAATAATTCAATTCGATGGTATATAATTTAATATATTTTACATTTTGATGGCCTCTGTGGTCTTTTCAAATAAGAATTTTTTTTGGAAACGTATTCGTTAAAATTGGACACTTCCTCAAAGTAGTCAGCTTTTTCCTGGTTTGTCATATATTCATGTTTTAGCCAGTGACAATAGAAGTCTAAAATTAATAAATATAAAAACATTAAAATAGTTTTAAAAAATTTCTTTCTTAGATAATGTAAAAATGTACGGGAGGAACCGTGTCATATCAAAACCCGTATTAAGTATATAAGAATTATTATAAAATTAATGAAAGTAATACTTTTATATAATCATCAATAATAGTTAGAAGTGCAAAGAACATAATATTCCAAAAAGTCTCAGTAACATTATTAGAGAACTATATATCCATGTTTATTATATAGTGGAAATGAAAAATATACCTAAATGTATAAAAAGGTGCAGAATCGTATAATAATATTTTTCGTAACTAGTGCGCTAGGGAGATCATCTTTACGAGGGTGAACTTGACGCCCGAGCGAACCGACCGTGTCAATTATCCGAGTCGAGATAACCTGAGTGCACGTGTTGCGAACCCTATTTTTCGACGTAGTAGGTGCAAAATCGTATTTTGCGCTCGCAAAACTAGACGCAAAAAAAATTTGGCACCCACTAAATCGGAAAGGTATATATAAAATACAAAATACGAAATACAAACCAATAATTTAGATTTATAATTTTTCGATTTTAGTAGATAAGCTAGGTCGGTTCTGGCTCACCCTGCTGCGGATGAGCCAGAAGCACTACTTGCACCCTCCCCCTCCCCCACCGCTGAGTTAGAAGAGACAGTGAGCTAGAACCGGCCTAGTGTTTCTGGCTCACCGTGTTGCTCTATCTCTCTCTCTCTCCCACCGCAGAGTTAGAAGAGACAGTGTTTCTGGCTCGCCCTGCTGCGGATGAGCCAGAAGCGTCTCCCACCTCCACCGAGCTGCAAGAAGCAGTGAGCCAGAAACGGCATAACATTTAACGCGAGCGGCTCATGCATGCGTCAGGCCGCCCGCTGCCCATCATTTTGCAGCCACTTCCCGCTGTCCGCTGTCCGCTTCCCGCTTCCCGCTGTCCGCTGTCCGCTGTCCGCTGCCCGCTGCCCGCTGCCCGCTGCCGCCTGTGCTGAGCCAGAAGTGCCGC
>UELU01128697.1:0-19390 GCA_900490025.1 Megastigmus dorsalis
AACTCATAATCTCCGCTGTCAACACCTAGATATACTACTCTTTTCTTCAAAGATTTTTATTATGTTTTCAAAATATTTTTTACGACCAGTTTTTACCTTTATAATACGCAAGAATATATACATATACTGCCAATGAATCAATCTCTCTCACGCTCTCTCTCTCTCTCTCCTTGAAATCGATTCCTAGTCACTCAAAGACTAAACCTGCGATAATCTTAGGATCATTAAGAACAAAAATACTGACTTACACCTCGCACTAGGGGCAAGCAAGTGAGTTTCTGTTAACTTATTTTGTTTTGTCCCCTATACAATTTTAAAAGTGTGAGTGTATTTATTGGAGTGAGTGTGTATTGAATGACTGGGTTGAGTAAATGTTCTTTTTATTCTTAAATGTTTGTAAGATAGTTATAGACTGCTTTGTAATTTTATTTATTTGTATTTTTAATCTAAGACGCTCTGTGATATTACTTATAAGGTTTGAGACATATTTTAAGACTGATTCTGAGACTGATCAAGTTATTATGCCTGTGATATCATAGAAAGACTGAATGCAATTTCCTATAAGACTGATAAAACGTATTATTGTAAAAGTTATTATCTGAAATGTATTGTTATATTCAATTGTTATGTCATTTTTGTATACTTATACAAATAAAAGAATATCTATCTATCTATCTATCTCTCTCTCTCTCTCTCTCTCTCTCTCTCTCTCTCTCTCTCTCTCTCTCTACTAAGTTCACACTACCGCACGCTTTTAGTTCCCAGCACGCGCATGCGCCTCTGCGCGAAATCTAACAAAAGCTCTCTGATTCCGAGAACTCTATATTACCATCTATCCTTGGCTTCTGGTACAAGTTTTGCCCGGTAGATGGCGACTGTGGTCCCGATGCTGGGCCATACCTGCTCTGCCTTGCATGCCACTGTTAGGCATGAATAAGCAACCTTGCCATATCTGCAAAAACTCCATCTCTCGCCGAACTGGGCCATCTCTGCAGTGCGTTGACTGTTTGAGGCTTGTGCACTTGGATTGCTGCGAAGCGTCTTGGCTTGTTTCTTCGAATAAAATTCGCTGCTGTGTTGCCGCAAATACCAATCCAAAAACCGATCGAGAGGCGGGTCAAGGCCGTTGAAAGCGCGACTTCTGCGCTCGGAGGCACTGGTCCTCAAAAAATAAAGGAGGTCGACACATGTGAGGTTCTACTCTCGGGAATCCCCCGCAACGTCGCTCTGTACAACCTCGCCATCTTTCAACGCGTGCTGACGGCTATTGGTTCACCCCTTCTTGCCAGCTCTGTGTCGGACGTCAGAGAGTAGCTGCCTGGAGGATTTGGAGCAAGCACGTCGACGAGCCTGCTTGTCCCGATTTTTTCTCATGCTGACTTGAACGCACTGCAGCTTACGCCACGCAATACTTGAAGGCTTCAGGGTTGGCCCTCTTCTTCTCTTTCTTCTTCTTTTTGCTTAAATTCATCGCCGCTTCACGGCACAAATAACGCCTTTTTTTTCTTCTCCCCACATCACTGTCTCTCACATAAACGTCAACCGGCTGAAAACACACTTTTCTTTCATCGAAGCCTATTTTTCCACTCACCCCATTGATGTTTTAGCCGTGACGGAAACATTTTTAACAGAGCTTGACGATGATTCTGTAGTACAGCTGCCTGGCTACTCTTTTTTCCGACACGATAGACTGGGCAAGGAGGGTGGTGGCATAGGCGTCTATATTCGAGAATCGCTCAAGGTAAAGACACTGGATCAGTCTAACCTACTCTTTAGCAACACTCCGGAATTCCAGTTTCTCGAAATATCAAATAAGAATACCTCGATTCTCTTTTCTGTAGTTTATAGGCGTCCGCATGCCTCCTATCCTGACCTGTTTTTTGATACCCTCACTAATCTACTGCCACACTATCGGGATGTTATAAGCACTGGCGATTTTAACATAAATATGGCGCGTGTAAGCCCAGCATCTAACCATCTGCAAGCAAGCATCAACTCGCTCTCACTTTTTCTCGCCAACTCACCATTCCGTACAAAGAGACCACCAGGCGCATACTTGGCTTGACCTCTTCATAGTTCATGATTCTTCATCTCTCATACAGTACACAAAATCTTCTTCACCCTTCATAGCTGGTCACGACCTCACAAATATTACATTTAAATTTTCTGTCCCTCCAAATGAGCAGAAAACAATTCAATCGCGTTCTCTAAATACTATTAGCATCGACCGTCTGACCAGCTCCGTCTGTAATCACTTCAATAATCATTTTTCGGCCGACCCGCAGGAATACATCGCAGCCTTACTTGAGACAAATCCATCTCCTGCTCTTAACCATGACCCTTCTATAACTTCTCGAATAAACTCTCTAACTGATACTCTCTCACACACAATCCTTTACTCATTCGACGAAGTAGCCCCTCTTCGATCGATCAAAATCACAAACTCTCGGAAGCCATGGGTCTCTCTCGATATCAGGCGACTTATGCGTGAGCGCGATAGGTACTACAGAGCTGGCAAAAGATCTGGCTCTAACGCTGACCTTGAGCGCTTTAAATCAGCTCGCAGAATGTTCTGCAACTCAAAATTATGTGCTCGGACGCACGCTTACTTACAAGATCGTCTGCAGGCGGTGGTAGATGAGGGTGGCTCGACCTCAGACTGGCTCAGGGTCTTTAATGATTTGCCGTCCATTCTGAGTGTCGTGCGGCACATGATCTTCGCCGATGACACTCAAATTTACCACACATTCCCGCCTGCCGACCTTCGTGAGGGCATCGCTGCGATTACTCGCGACGCAGATGCGGTGGCCGTCTGGGCTGCCGAAAACGGCCTCTCTCTTAACTTCGCGAAGACCAAGGCTATGTTCTTGGGCAGCGAAGCGTTCATTCTCGCCTTGACCTCGAGAGCATCCCCAAAGTCACAGTTCGCGGGGTTCCTATTCCTTACGCATCCCATGTTAAGAATCTTGATGTGATAATTACTCCCACTCTCGACTGGACCCCGCACGTAAATCAAATCCTACGTTGGGTCTTCTGTTCGCTTCTCACCCTTAAAAACTACAAACATGCCCTATCTATTCCAACGAAGAAGAACTTAGTCGAGAGTCTCATTTTTCCGCATTTTGATTATGCGTGCGCTGTCTATCACGATCTAGACAAAACGCGCAGCACCAGGATTCAGCGTGCACTTAATGCATGTCTGCGCTTTGTTAGTGGCGGCATCCCTCGCATGGGCCACGTCACTCCACACCGCATTAGCCTAGGTTGGCTCTCTGCCGCCAAACGCCGAAAGTTCTTCATAGGCTCTCTGGCGTTCAACATCTTGACGTACTGCAACCCAACCTATCTTGCCATCAATTTCACGCGTTTGAACGTTGACGTGTGCACGCGCTCTTTCAGTCGTCTTTCTCCTAGGGTCCTCACGTACTCTACGCCTAGAACCGAGTCCATGCGTCGATCCTTTATCATCACCACGTCCAATCTTCTTAATCAGCTGGGGCCTCTGGAGTTCGACCCGGATCGTGTGCCTAGCTTCAAGGCCAACTTCTTCACCCACCTTCAAACAAGTGACCGGGCCGACTGGAATGCACGAGTGGAACTTGAGGGCTTGAGAGTGGACGGCTGAGATGAGCGACATCTGAGGACATCACTAGAGCCACCATCCCAGCCTATGACATCGAGCATCGGGATTTAGTGATCTCAAGAGACTGCCTCTCTCGCGTTTTCTTTTCTTTTAGTTCTCTTTCATTTTTTTTCTTTTTTATCTAATTTAAACTATTCGCATACTTTATTTCAAATTTTATTCATAATTTATCTAGCTTCCTTTTTTTTTCTTTTCCATTAATTAAGGCAGTATAATCGGGTCTCAAATTCAATTTAAAATTAAATCTATATATTGTTTGTTTTTATTTTCAAAGTATGTTATTTATTGTTATTGTTATATATTATTTTATTATATTGTTTTTCTTCTTTTTATATATTAATTATTCAAATGTATTATGCAAATAGGCCAAATGGGGTAAAACCCCCCGGTCTCCAATAAAAACATTCTACATTCTACATTCTACATTCTCTCTCTTTCTTATTTTATAAACTTGCTGATTTACGTAATGATAGAATGATAGCTATTCAGAACTTGAGCATTATAATAACCATGATATTTGAATAGTAATTGTTACATTAAGGATCAGAAATTAGACAAGAGTGCTTATTGCACTAAAAGTCATCGAGTGCAACGCGAATGCTACACGCTTACACCAGGGTGTATGAGATTCGACGGCCGAGATAAATCCATTATTTTTTGTAATAGTGCGACAAAAAGTTTTTTCGTAGATCTGGCTTTATTTTTTTGAAGTAGAATTTTATTGCACTTTGTAAAATAGAGTATTATAGCATTAATCAGTGTAGATTATTAGGCCCAGAGCTTGTGATTGCGGCGCACGAGAGTCTGGAGAGCCGTGTTAATTCCTATATACGTAAAACAAACATTATTTTTTCACCCAGGACATAAAATAGTATTTTATGCATCTAAAAAATAAGGCCTAAAATTTAGTTTTCCGCTTACTGAATTAATAATAATAATTAAAATTATTGACTCACATCAATAATTTAACTAGCATAATTTTATGAGACGCAATATTCTTTGATACGAATCTGTCATTTTCGTTTTGAATTAAATTAATTTCTAAAATATTGATTAATTACGTGTACGAATTAATTTTCGTCTTTTTTTCTCAATATTTTAGATAATTTGTACAAATTACATTATTGTTTCATCGAAATAATATTAAATTAAATTAATTAAGTCCAGTAAAGATTTAATTCATTTAGTATTTAATTCATCTTAGATTCAAAAGAACTGATATCCATTTATGTTCAAGTTAAAAAAGTTTTTGGCTGTTACTATGAGCAATCTTAGATTCAAATTCTTTCATAATTCATATCTAGTTATTGAATGTACGTTTGTATTTAGATAGTTGCATTTTACTAAATAAAAAATAGTTTCCGTGAAGCGCTAGACGTTATTTTAAAATAACGAATTGGCTATATACTGTCACCAATGCAGTCCGCCGGTCGAACTTTTTTCGCAAAAGTCGTAACAGTCGATTGACGGCGCGACGAGAGAGACGGTATAACAGCAGCCGATGCACCGCCGGCGGGGAGATACTCGGAGGGCCGCCCCATTTCGCCCGCCTGGCGCTTCGCTTCCTGCTGTAGCTCTCTCCTGATTGGCCCGCTCGGCTAATTTTCAATCGATGAATGCTCAATGAATATTGATCGGATTGAAAAGTTACAAGAGGGTTTTTCACTTAGAATTTTCCGGTATATCCAATACCGTAGAGCGTATTATTGTTCTCTTTAACACCCTGTATATCCGGTTGGAGATTCTAGATGGATGCCAAATATGAAAAGTTGCAATAGTAAAAGTAATATGTGAGCATTACAATTCTACAGTTAGAAACTGAGTGTAAGGAAAGGATTCAATTCTTTTTTACATTTAAGAACTGCTTTGAATAAAAGTTTGATGGATTTATTTGGATAAAACAACAACTAACGATAATGCTAATATCAAAATAGGTAAAATGTTTATTTTGCCATCTTCTTATATTGGAATTCCGCGAGCTTTACATCAAAACTTTATTGATTCAATAGTTTTACTTCAGACATATGGTACACCAAGTTTATTTATCACTATGATCTGCAATCCTAAGTGGAAAGAAATAACTGATAATATAGGTGAACATGAAAAAGTTATTGATCGTCCTGATATTGTTGCTAGAGTATTTAAACCAGAAGTACAATAATTAAAAAATGAAATTGTTAACAAACTATTGGTAAACGTATTACACTTACTTATGAGGCGTTTCACGTCAACTCTCGAAGCACGGCGCGGGAGCGCTTAATGGTGCTGTTTTCAGCTCATGTTTAAAGGGCTAAAATACACCTAGAAATCATCATAATAAACATCTAGAAATTATCATAATAAATTGATTTCGATGTATTTTTTCCTCGGCTTTCCGATGGTCTTCTCAGATTTGTTAAATTTTCTTAATTTGACCTTGAAAAAATATAAAATATGCTATATCTGAAAAAATGCATTTTTAATATTTTTTTGACCTGCTAGATCGAAAGAGGAGGAAATTTTACGTCGATATAGCTATTTTTTGGAAAGCGTTTTTTTGATTTTATCGAGATATCATTCAACAAACACAAAGCGCTCGACCAGGCGCGGCGCGACGCGCGTACAACTTCGGTGGCGGCGTGCGTTGTCATTTATTTATTCATTGGCTTTCGTACGCATTAAATAAATTATATTTTCTTTTATTTATGCAAATGTATTTTTGTTTATTAATTTGTTTAGTTAATAATTATTGTTTTCTCATTGATTTTTTTCAAATGATTCTTGTAATGATTTTGGGAATTCAGCCAATTCTTTACAGTGTTTATCCTTTCCTAAAGGATTGACACATGTTAAAAAACCCATATTTGTCTTAAAAAAGACAGATAAATGAAAGATCAATTGCAGTAAGTTTGTCTTGAAAAAGACAGATCAGTTAAAGATGAATCGCAAACGCACAGTTAGTTCGTTAAGACGAGAAAACGCATACTTCAACGTTGCATATCAATCGTATACATATAAACAAATCTTGCATAATCACTTTCGAGCATCAGAATTTCAGTACAAGCCACCTATCGGTGGTTTCATAATTAAATTTTTCCTGAACATGTTGATTATTTTATAAAACAATCCTGAAACATTTCTATTTTTTTGTAATATTCTGAGAAAAAAATAATTATTAACTAAAAAAATTAATAAACAACAATACATTTGCATAAATAAAAGAAAATATAATTTATTTAATGCGTACAAAAGCCAATGAATAAATAAATGACAATGCATTCGCACGCCGCCACCGAAGTTGTACGCGCTGCGCGCCGCGCCTGGTCGAGCGCCTTGTGTTTGTTGAATGATATCTCGATAAAATCAAAAAATCGCTTTCCAAAAAATAGCTATATCGACGTAAAATTTCCTCCTCTTTCGATCTAGCAGGTCAAAAAAATATTAAAAATGCATTTTTTGAGATATAGCACATTTAATATTTTTTTAAAGTCAAATTAAGAAAATTTAACAAATCTGAGAAGACCATCGGAAAGCTGAGGAAAAAATACATCGAAATTACTTCGTTATGATAATTTGTAGGTACATTTCAGCCCTTTGAACGTGAGCTGAATACAGCACGATTAAGCGCTCCCGCGCCGCGCTTGGAGAGTTGACGTGAAACGCCTCTTATGTCATCGAATTCTAAAAGAGAGGTTTGGCACATATACACTTATTAGTTTTCCTAGATAAAACATATAAATTACATAATAGATCGGACGGAGTAGTAATTTATTTTAGAGATAATCTTACAAAAACTCCAAAATTACACTAGTGAATAAGAAAATAATAGTATTATCAGCAATTTATAGATCTTACGACATGCATAAGACTGAATTTTTAGTAAACATTAATTAATAATAACAAATTTAAAAATAATATATTAGTGGGAGATTTTAATTGTGATATATTAAAGAAGATCCACTAGACCAAGAATTTCTACAAGACTTGTTAATGAATGGATACTGCCCAGGTCACAAGAATATAACCAGACCATCTGAAATCGACAATAATAATGGATCATGTATTAACAATTTTTTTATCAAATTTAATAAAAGTGCCATTTAATGACCATTATCCCATTATTATGTCTATAAAGAAAATTAAAAAAAAAAAGGAAAATTACACTGGAAAAAATGTATACTACAACAAGTTAAACAACATAGCTAATACAATCGACCGGATAGACAACACTATTATCTCGGATCCAAATCTTGCACTCGATATCCTAACGGAAAAAATTAAAATATGTCTAAGTAAAGTCGAATATGTAAATAAAAATGATAAAAATAATATGAGACCGAGAAAAAGTTGGATAACAAAAGCAATTATAATATCATGCAAGGAAAAACTTTATAAGATTTGGAAATATGATCCAAATAATCGAAATAAAAAAGAAGATTATAAAAATTACGTCAAACTTCTTAATAAGATCATTAATAAAGCAAAAGAAGAATTCGATAAACAGCAGATACGAAAAAACAGTAACAATCCAAAAAATTTCTGGAGATTAATTAACAACAAAATTGGAAAAAATTTATAAAATAATAATAATATTAACTACATCATAGAAAAATATAAAAAAAATTAAAAATCCTAAAGAGGTAGCAGACCATATGAACAAATTTTTCTGTAATGTTGGCAAAACATTAGTAGACAAAATACAAACACCAAGGAATCAGAGCATTAAATTACCACCAATGAATAAAAAAAATATCTTTTTACAACCAACAAACAACACAGAGATACAAGAAATTATACTAAATATGGGAAACAAAAATGGAGGTGTTGATGGAATCAATTCAAAAACACTAAAAACACTGGCAACATGCATCTCTTTTCGTTTGGCACATATTTTTAATGAATGCATAGAAAAGAGAATATGGCCAGAAGACCTAAAACTAGCTGAAATAATTCCTATTCATAAATCAAAAGAAAAGCACTCACCAACGAACTACAGACCTACATCTTTGATATCAAGCATCGCCAAAATATTTGAAAAACTATTGCATAAAAGAATAGCATACTTTTGTATTAAGTGCAACTTATTATCCAGTAAACAATTTGGATTCAGAAAAGGGAAAGGTACAAAAGATGCGTTATATGAAATTACAAACATAATCTACAATCAACTAGACACAAGTAATTCAATAGCAATAACCTCCCTGGATCTAACAAAAGCGTTTGACACAGTAGATCACCAAATCTTACTAGACAAACTGTATAATTATGGCATTAGGGGAAACGCACACAACTTAGTAAAAAGTTATCTAAATAACCGAAAACAAAGAGTCAAAGTAAACAATTATAACAGCAATTTCGAAAATATCAACAAGGGAATTCCGTAAGGTACTATACTAGGACCATTACTATTTATCATTTATATCAACGATTTATATTAAACTCTTTGTCTGAAAACACAATATTATCATACGCGGACGACATTGCAATAATAACAATTGGAAACAACTAGCTAGAGGTTGAAACTAAAATGAACATCTATTTACAACAAACAGCAAATTGGTTAGCATTAACCTTCAGACTGCCGGAAAATCTATATATAGACGCACCCTCTGACATGAACTTTGTATATAGTTGATACATGATACGAGACACTAATTTGGCCACTTTTAAAGAGCGGTTTGAAGGTTCAAATCCCGGCAGTCTAAAGGTTAAATAAATTGTCTTTAAATACAGATCAAACAGTGTATATGGAATTTGGAAATAATTGCAACAGCACACCGAAAAATTTGAACATAAACTTTCAGGGTAACAACATAAAAAGAGTAGATGAAACAAGATATCTAGGAGTTATTTTCGACAGTAACTTGAGATGGAACGTAAACATCAATAAAATTTACGATAAAAATAAATACCTCACTTTCACTTTCTATAAATTATCTAGAATCATGTCCGTAGAAAATATGAGAATGCTGTACTATGCACTTTTTCACAGTATATCTACTTATGGTATACTGGCCTGGGGAGGGGCCTATGCAGGTAGAATAAGTAGTTTACAAAATTTACAAAATAGATTATTGAAATTAATAAACAAGAACAACTTTATCCTTGACAAAAATCCACTAAATATTGAACAAACTTTTACCTATGAATCACTAATTTACCATTACACGATCTTACAAGAGAAATATTTGGAATCTAACAACCCAACAAGAAATAAAAACATACAAATCCTGAGACGCCTCAGAAACATAAGTATAAAAAATAGTTATATACGAGCACTAACCAACTTCAATAAGCTACCGAGTAAAATGAAGAATATCAAGAACAAAACAAGTCTTAAAACAAACATAAAAAATTGGATTAGAGTAAATTAATGAGGAAATAGACTGTTACACGCATTAAAAAACTATTTACTTCGCTCAACCGCAATACATTCAAGGAACACAGCATTGTCACATCCTACATTGGCAGTCCATGGGGATGTGATAGTTACAGATAAACTAATACAAGACGTAAGAACATATATATCCGCACACGGTGCAAATTACACTATAATAGATCTCATCGCAGAATATCTAACTATAACTGGAAGAAAATGCAATCAAACCGTACTGAACTTATCAACATAGCAATAAATATAGCTGAAGAAACCATCAAAAACATCAACGAAACCAGACTTGTCCATCGTACGCAAAAAACTATTAAAGAGAACTGTGACTTATGTCACTATCCAAAAATAAAAGAAATAAAACACCAACATTATATAAAAAAGAGAAGGTTATTTCTTCTGATGAAATTAAAATTGACTCTAAACCTATAGAAGAAATCTTTACAAGAATAGATGAAATAGCAACAGAAAATACAAACAAAATTTTAGTAAATCAAATTCCTAATCCTCCAGGAAAACAAATCAAACAAAACAATGAATAAAGAATGTCATACGTAGATATAAATTACCTTGGAAATAACAAAGCAATTTTATATTTTTATAGAGGAGTTAGAGGCATACAAACGTTCTCCAATTCAATGCGGCCTATATCGAGACAACCGAAATTCAACGATATAATAGTAGTAGATGACATCGTTTTCACTTCTTGTAAATGTGATTTCGTTTTACCACATAGAGAAATGCTCCCACACTATCGTGTGACATATGCATCTGGCCTAACATGTCCCGCAAGATTAAACAACTTCGAGAAAGAAATATACAAGAGAAGCAGGAATGCATCAACAGAGATGTTTACAAAAGCAAGTGCAATGTTGATTAGGTATTGGAAATGAAGAACTACAATACATATGGTACATGCAAATTTACACACACGACTTAACCTAGTAACTATGTTACTAGGAATTAAGACGCGAAGTGCATTTTGCATGGAATACAACAGTGATGAGCTATTTTAGTATTTTAGTTTGTAAGTCTTTTAGTTTATATAGAGCCAGACCAACGAACGGGAAAAGATTTTCCTCTGCTGGGTTGCTTTTGTAATTTGTTATTATGTGCAATTTATTGCATATTTTCTTCTGGTATTAATAAATAAATAAATAAATAATATAAATCTAATAGATGATATAATAAGTGCTGAAATTCCTGATATTAATAATAATCCTCGCTTGTGTAAAATAGTGAAATAATTTATGATTCATGAACCTGGTGGAGCTTAATAAGTGTAGAAAAAATTTCTCCGGTTATCCAACACATCGGAGAAATTATTATGAAAAAATATATTTACCTGGAGAAAGATGGGCCGATAATAGTATTTGTTAGTAAAATTTAATATCCTTATAAATTTTGAAATATGTTCAATGATTTTATGTATTAAGTATTTATTCAAATATTGCTATAAAGGACACGATTGCGCTTTGACTGAAATGAAAAGTAGTAAAATTAATGAAGATATTAGTAGTGGTAATAAACATTGCAGCACTGCAATGCAATATAGCGAAATTAAACAATAAAATTCAAGATATGTTTATCCTCCTGAAGCGATGCATCGGTTCTTAGAATATAAATTTTGTCAAATATCTCATACTATTTATAGATTGGCAGTTCAGAATAAAGATGAGCAAAATATTTATTTCAAGGAAAATTGTGAAGACAAAATACTAATAAAATGTAAATACAACTCTTATTGTTTGATTCCAATCAATATTTATAGTCTGATATTCGATCTCATTATGCTTATAACGTCTTTATTATTTTTTACTTTAATATCTTTGTTCTTTAATGACTTTGCGTTTTTTATCACTGAAATATCTCTGATTTTATGTTTTTTTACTAAAATTGTTTTTGAACTAGCACCAACATTTTGCATTATTTCATTTGTGACACTCATATTATTTGGTATTACATTTTCACGATACTTGTTATCAATTTCCATATGTTTTATCTTATTATTTATGATTTTATTAATAGTACCTTTAATCTTATTTTGATCCCGTAGGTACTCCTTCAAAACTGAGTGTACCTTACTTATTGTATGACGTTTTTACTAAAAATCATATCTCGGCTTTAGAAATTTTCGCCACATACGACACGCTTTAAAATTTAGGTAAACTCATGAAATACTGAAAAAGAATTTAAAGGAAAAAGAATAAACTTTTTGAGAAATACGGTTTAGATAAAAAAATCCAATTTTCAGTTTTTCCAAACAGCCTTATGAGTAAAATATTGACCTTTATAACAATGGTTTCGTTGAAAAGTTTATGAAACTCCTCGTATTTAAAAAAAAAAAACTCAAAATGGTTGAAAATTGGCTGGGTTAACCCATTAATGCCCACGCGGACGTAGTTGGACACTCGAGAAAAAAATCAACTTTTCGGCGATTTTGAGCAATAATACCGATATCCTTTAGGGAAAATTGGCTGTTTTTTTCGAATGCCGGTGTTTATTTTTAGCTACCACCCTTCCTAAGGGCTGAAAATGGGGGTTAAATGAAGAAAAATCGTCAAATGAAAACATGGTTGGACAAACCTAGTAGAAAATTATTCGCAAAGCCTAAAAAATGTTGTTTCTTACTTGTTTTGTTACAAAATTAGCGAATTGTACTAGTGAAGTAATATAATTCAATTTACAACCCTTAGCAAGCGGTAAAATCGAGAATTTTGGTGAAAAATGAATAAAAAATTTTTTGATACAACGAAGAAATAACAGTTTTTACGCCTTGCGAATAATTTTCTACTAGGTTTGTCCAACCATGTTTTCATTTGACTATTTTTCTTCGTTTAACCCCCATTTTCGACCCTTAGGAAGGGTGGTAGCTAAAAAAAAAACACCGGTATTTGAAAGAACAGCCAATTTTATCTATAGGGTAGAGGTATTATTGCTCAAAACCGCCGAAAAGTTGATTTTTTTCTTGAGTGTCCAACTACGTCTGCTTGGGCGTTAATGGGTTAAGTAGGTTGGTTTTTTTTTTATTAGATCATTACATAAAAATAGTTATATGGTTAAAATTTCTATGGCTTTTAAAAATAAGAAAAACCAATTCTAGTTAATCCCCGAAACATGTGTTCCCTTTCTTTAGTTAGAGAATCGAAAGAAATAGGTCCATGGTCGATCCGCGAACCTTGCCGGACCTCACTTTATGATTTCGGATACCCTCGGCCTAATAAATTGAAACGACATACCACTGAATTCCTAAAGTCCGTAACAGAATATTTTTAAAGCCACAATTAAATATACCTGAGACTAATAACCAATGGAAATAATATTATTAACAACAACAAATTTATATCATTGTTGTCACCCTTGTTCGAGCACGAGTTTGTACTATCTATGCTGTTGTAAACATTCTTCATTTGGAAGGTTCTTTGGTACTCAGGAATGCATTTTTTGACGATTGGGAAGGCTATAACTCAAAAACGGCTCATTTCCATGCCCATGTTCCTTTTGAAAGTTTGTACTGGACAAAAAGGACTATCATTTCCCAAAATTACAGAATTTTTTACCGAGATTGATGTTCCCATATATTTGGTGCGGGGGGTTTCCTATGAATGGAGTTTTGATTTACGGGTTTCGAACGTAGATCTTGCTTTTGATATAATTTGTTCAGGTTATGTTATCAGATCGCCAAATTCGTACAATAAAGCGTTAAAACAGAACCTCTGACGAGTAATCTCGAGAATTTTCATTACAATCGGTCAATTATTTAAGGGCCAGTATGTTTTATTTAAAAAAAAAATGCTTCAGATTGCTCGGCAGTACCGTGAATTTTACTGGGAAGGACCTGTCGTAAATCAAGCTCACGTATCTCGTAAAATCAGTGTTCAAAAGCAAATTATGAAGTGATTACGATAATTCCTGCAAACATAAACTGTATAATCAGAAGGCCGGTAAGGTAGATCGCACATTTGAGTACGGTTTCCCCTTGAATTGGCCAGATCCAACAAAAAGATTGGGTAGAACCCACACTGTTTGTCTACTCCAGAAATTGGCGATATTTGATAAACCGTTTATAACTAAAATTGTTTATTAGATATTTTTAGTTTGACAATGAATTCCCTTTACCACCATACACTTGTATATAACAGTAATAAATATATTCATTTTTATTGAAAACCAAATAAGTTAAATAATCAAGTTCTAACTTCTAAATAAAGAAAAACCATATCTTCTGTTAAGAGTAAGCATGTAAATGCACTCCAAAAGAAGAAACACACAGAAATCGCATGCAAATCTGTGGAGGCAATAGAAAATCACTACCCTTACAAAAAATGATACGATGATTGATGAGGACTATTTTCTGTTTTTAGTTGAGCGTAGACGACGTTTCAACATCAATGACAGGATCAAGGAGCTTGGCACCCTCCTGCCCAAGACGAATGACCCGTAAGTAGTATTCAACTATCGATCCTCCTCGCCTTGTGCTTCTCCTTATGTTGATCTCAATGTTTACTCATTTCCTCCTCTTTATATACCCCTCTATTACCTTCTATCTTATAAGGGCCAGCGTCTTTAACTTAATCTAATAATATAAGTTAATCGTCATTAAGATGGCTAATTCGAGATATCATACTACATACGTAGATAAAATATAGTTCAAATTTTTTTTTGAAGTGTATGCAGATTTGAGGACAAGTCGGTTATTAAAAGTTGTTTTGGATTAAAACTAAAAAGAATGTCTTGCGTAGCTCAAAGTATTCTTAGAGTAGTTATTAGACTCCTTTTTTTAGTATATACGCTATAGGAACTAATAAAATATTACTGAACTAGTGAGCAAAGATGATTATTTTAGCGAGGGTATAGTTTTCCGTTCGACTAAAACGAAAGTGACAATCACACAAGTGGATATAACTAAGTGCACGTATCGTGTAATATTTTTTTATACAACGAGTGTAAAAGCTGGATGTATCGCACACGGGCAAACATACGCATGCGTTAAATTGGGCATCTTACACATTGTATCATGAAATATGGCTCAATACATGAGCAAAAAAAGGCTGTCGGTAGAATTTGGAGACACATACAAAAATAGTTTTGGGGTCAAGAAATTTGTCTGGCCAAATACTTTAAGATGTTATATGGCTGAAATCCAATATAACGGACCAATGTGGCACCTAGAATTGAAAAAAAATCAAGATACAAATCAGTGTAGTTATGCTTTCAAGGTCGCTGAATCATAAACATTTTGAGACGGAATCGTCAGTATTGGATAAATCTTGTTCTTTCTACACTTCCAGGAGCCATTTTCGAGACGCAGTCGTCGGTAATATGTTCACTGGAATTTTTAATTTATTGAATATATTGAATTTGCGAATTCTCCTAAACAACATCTTGAAGTACCTGTAAAGACAATTTTTGTAAGCAGCAAACCATTTTTGTAAATGTCTCCAATATTTTATCGAGTCGAACATATTTAACAGAACGCTGGAGAAGAACTTAGTAAAGTTTTTTATCAGGGGTCTACACTGGGTCATTAAGGCATTGTTGGGAGATGTGCAGGACTTGGACAGGGCAACGGCCAAGGCAATAGAAATATAGAGAGATTTATCGTGTTACGAACTCGAGGAGGTGAACGAAACCATAAAAATCATTTCAGCAAATAAAAGTAACCTCTCGCAGGCAGCTAAAGTGCATTTCATAGAAAGCAGACAAATTGAAAAGTGTTAAATATGCGGAAAGCCGGGGCACGAGCGCCAAACTGTTGGCAAATAAGATAATTTCAAAAGAATACGGAACGGAGTCAAAATGTCGATAGGAATAGCAATCATAGACCTGTATGGGCGGAGCTTAGAAACCCCCATAGCCAATCACGTTGGCAGCGCAACGGGGTACCGAGATAGCCAAGTAATCAATACGTACATAAACGAAACGCCACATTCCCGAAAGAAAATGAGGGCCACACATTAGAGCAATGCAGAAAAAGGGAATTTAATAATAAAAGAAAACAGCAAGGACAACAAGAGGGAAACGGCCAGAGTCCCCAACTGCAGGGTGTGAGAAGGGAGACCGGCTATGGGACACGCCCAAACTGGGAACTAACCCAACCCTCATCATCAAAAGATACGTTCGCTTAAATAAAAATAATCAGTCCCCAATAATCACGTTAAAGAACCCGGCAATAATGAAAGTATGATAATTCTAGATTCAGACTTAGGGCTTAATTTATTAAAGAAAAACAATTTACATGAAATCACAAAAATTAAGAAAAATGAAATTCTAGAATTATAGGGCATAACTAATAACAGCATCTTTACTCTTGGAAAAGTTCTGTTAAATTTTATAAATTTCCAAATAACATTCCATATTGGTTTCCAAGCAAAGAAGAAGGATTATTGGGGTTTGTGGGGTTTTAGTATATAAGTATTTGTAAGTTTTATATAAAATATAGGACAGTTACTATGAACATTAAGAAATATTACTTTTGTCGACTGTAATCTACTATAAACTGACAAAGATTTTTCTATCGGTCTTACAGTCTAATAAATTAAATCAATATTAATGGGCAATCAGTTTGTCCTTGTTTATAATCACCCCCACAGAATCTGAAATAAACTTATAGTTAAACAACATTGAAAAAAACATTTATTAGTAAAGGACAATCTGACCGCCCCCCACCACCAAAAATGCCCGATGTTTCGAGCCCACTCCGGCTCCTCCTCAGGGAGGAGTCACTATGAAATACAATTATAAACTATCCTAAGTTTTGTAAAACGAGATCGATCGAAATATTACATGTCATAAGAAAAACCATAGGCTCATTATCCATAATTTATTGGCTCTTAATAAATAACTTAATAACCAATAGCGCATGGTCTCATAATTTGTAACCCAAAATTTTCTGAATTTCTTGTCATTTAAATAAAATAATTAAATAAGAGTCGGTCGCATCAAATTCATACTCTCCACTTTTTCGTAGAAAGGATGGAAAAGTACGTTTAAAACCCAAAAAAAACAGTTATTTACTAAATAAATCATATCTCGGCTTTCAAAAAATTTTCATTACATTTGACACGGTTAAAAATTAAAGTAAACTCAGGAACTAACTTTAAAAAAATATTGAAGGAAAAAGAAAATACATGCTTTTAGAAATACGGTTTTGAAAAAAAGAAAATAATTTTCAGTTTTTTCAAAATAATTTTATGTGCATAATAACATTGATTTTTATAATAATGGTTTCATTAAAAATTTTATTATATTCCAGATACAAACAAAAATTCGTCCGTAAAGGTTGATAATTCGCTGAATTAATCAGATTTGAATTTTTTTTTATTTATGTATAATTTTATTTACTATAAAAAAAGAAAAAAAAAATTCGTATCCAAACCCAACCCAACCCTGAAATACGTTTTTTAGTTAGAGAATCGAAAGAAATAGGTCTGAGATCGATCTGCAAACCTTGCCGCACCTGACTTCATGATTTGAGATCGATTCGTCGAATTATTACATCCGTTATATTGTAAAACATTTCCATTTATACTCAAGCAGGTGCATCCGCTATTATTAGGGGAGCAATAATTTGCGATTCGCATTCTATATGAGTTTCTGGATGATTCCAAACGATCCAATTATCAATTTTTTTTCTTTTTTAAACTAAATGGTTGGAGCAGCGTATTCAAATTAGGTTTTTAAGTATAGAACTATATTTCTATCACAATTATAAAGGATTTTCCGAAATTCTCAGGAACTTCAACAATAGTTAACATATCTGACCATAAACAAGTTTTAGAACTTTTTAAATACGCCACTCCATCTGTTTTTAATAAAAAGTTTATTAATACTCATCTTTGTTTATAAAACAATTATTTGCTCAAAGGTATTCTGATCCATCCCCTATATCTGTAATAAACGTTCCATCCCTTTCAGATGGCTGCTTAAGAACGTTGGCGAGAT
This sequence comes from Megastigmus dorsalis, assembly GCA_900490025.1. Classification (NCBI taxonomy): domain Eukaryota; kingdom Metazoa; phylum Arthropoda; class Insecta; order Hymenoptera; family Megastigmidae; genus Megastigmus; species Megastigmus dorsalis. The sequence goes on from UELU01128697.1 coordinate 17,955, forward strand.
TCTTATTCTCAAATAAGAATTTAATTTTTTCAGCAATTGTATAGAATTAAAAAAAAATCTGTAAGATGAAGTTAATAAACATGTTGTACATTGAAGATCTTCAAAATCTTTTTTTCTATGGTAAAAAAGGCAATTATTACAATAATAATGGCGCACTTCACTGCAAGTTGGCGCTAATTCAGATAAATAACGAAAAAACTTGAAATTGGTTGTAGAAAAATTACAATCTTCGGGCAAAAACTGTTTAATTATCTGTATTAAGTGTTGCAAGCTATATTTCGATACTTTAAATTATATATAGTAATTTGCCAAAAAACAAATCACCTTTTCTACCATCATAGTACAACCTCTGTATAGAGGTAATTCAGATAATACATCATTTAACAATTCGTCTTCGCTCTCTAGTTCACCATCGCTCTCCATGACATCGCTTATTGATATTATCGACTGATCATCAGAAGTATTACTATTTGTTTTTAGTGTCAATTGTGAATTATCTAGGCAAAATTACTACAATATGATTCTTGGTCACTTTCACATTCATATTCAGACGACGATTACTCTAATAAATCACCCACATCCGTAGTACTCGTTAATGCTAGCACAGTCATCATTTGAGTTTTGTCTTGGAAGCTGGACATTACTGACACTATTAACAAATTTTAATGATTGATCATAGTTAATGTTTCTTCTTCTGTGCTGCGTTTTTAAATGAATCTAAAGCAAACAAGTCGAACATGCATTATAATTTAAGCTAAATATAACCTATAAGAACAAGTGAATACAATAGTATATTACGATACTAGTGGCCTAAATGGCACTTTACGGCATGGCGTGTATTAGCGCCAGAGCGTAGCGAGGACGCTAAACGCCGGGCTTTGAAGGGCTGCTTAGGACACGAGTATCGTACAATATTTTATAGTACAGACTAGCATAAATCCGATGTCACGCCTATCCGTGCTATAAGCAGTTCATCATTGCACCGTGAAATGAGCGCCCGAGCGTAGCGAGAGCGATAAGCACGGTGCTATAATAGACTACTTAGGTCACGGATAGGCGTGAAATAAGTGCGGATTTATGCCACGCAGTGCTATAAAATTTAATTTATCGCACTATAACCTAAACATCGCACCTTCACCGCTTTTTTCTGGTCTCGTGCGATAAAATATCGTATGAGACTCGTGTGTAAGGTGATTACACATCTCCACAAAAAAAAAAGAAAGTCCCAAAAACTTGACCATGGTAGTTATATGTTTTTGGGGTCGCTGATTCCGAATCCGGCACCAGTTTAACCCCATCGGATCTTGTTCAAGGTCATTTCAAGGTCAAGTGTATAAAATTAGCGGCAACCAAGGTTTAACAGTACATACATATGTTTTTGGGATCGCTGATTCCGAATCCGGCATCAGTTTAACCCCATCGGATCTTGGTCAAGG
>UELU01128701.1:0-11159 GCA_900490025.1 Megastigmus dorsalis
AGTAAATTTAAATGTAATAAATAATACTAACTAATATATTAAATAATATCGTAGCCAATCTAGTTTTTACTTATTTATGATATTTTGTTTATATATCAGAAGATATGCAATTCCTTGAAAATTTGGAAGTAATGGAGGATGGAACTATAATGACGCAGTCTAAAAGAGAATCCTTTCCCGATTCTATAGTACTTGAAATGCGTGAAGCAAGTCAGAAAAAGAAACGGACGGATAAAGCCAAAGAAGCATCTGAGAGATTAACTGATTCTAAGATTTTAAAAGATAAATCAATATTTAACGACTCATCCGATGACAAAGAAGAATCAAACGACGAAGGAACAAAAAAGATAGTTATAGTTTTATTAAAAAATGTTTTTTACAAAATATATACAAAATAAGAAGATATATACAAAACAATAAACATATAGAAAATAAAAAAATATATTTACAAACATAAATAGTGTACAACGTTACCACATGTACTGCGCGCTCGCAAGCAGGTAAAACGTTCTCACGTTCTCAGGCAGATATGATGCGAACATGTAGCGCTGCTTGCTGCGTCACGAAACAGTCGCTCTACTAAAATCTTTTCTGCATGTTTCAATCAATTTTTTCAATCGGTTAATAATATATTAATATTATTGCAGCATTACTAATAACTCCAACGGATCATCAGACAATGCTGAAGTTAATATAGAAAATATTGAAAGAATAAATGATGTGCAAAATATTATACTCAATTAAAATAGCAAAAATTTGAAGCTAGTTTCAGATGAACTTGGACCGGGAAAAGTATATAATTTTGTAATAGTAGTATCTGCACTTATTGGTCACAATCAAAATAAATTCTTTTTTATTTGGAAAATTCTTTTTTTGCTGAAGTAACTTACCCGCGGTTACGATATCTACGTATCAATTACGGAATTAGATTACATTAAAAATAAATGGAAGACAAATGGAAAAGAAATGGTACGCAGGTTAATGAAATTAATAATAGGATCAGATAATCTTCGGGATATGACTCCTACTGGAATAGGAAACACTCCTCGTATTCCGCGCGCCGTTTACAATGCTGTTTTTAGTATGTATTATTAATTTAAAGAATTTATTTTATTATAGTTAGCATTGTAAGTATTATTATTATTTCAGTTTACACGAATAAGAAGGTTACAGCGGATAAAAAACTGTCGCAAAATGAATTTTTAAGAACCTGCACTTTAATGTGCAACACTCTTCGAAATAAAAAAAAAAAATGTAATAAAATATTTATGTATTAAATCTATAAAATACAATAATAAAATTCTAAAAAGTATGGCATTCAGTATAGCTTGAAATATACTGTACTTTTGAAAAATAAAATAATACGGCAGATAATATGGCACGCAGTATGGCACTAAGTATGCCGTATTGAAAAAAAAAATAAAATTAAGTATAGCAGATAAATACTATCGATATTCAAATCAGAATTTTTTATTGTTTTGAAACTATGGCATCAGGTATGGCATTATGTTTGGAAAAGGGCCCATAGCCATACTTTCTGTCCATACTACAGCTACACCAGTGCCTTACTAAATATTTTTACACGGGTAGGAGCGCGCCCGGCCGCTTGGAGCGCATAGGGATATATACTTATAAATTAATTTATTTTTTTATTAAATACATTCATGTAATTATAAATAAACAAAGAACAATGTAAATGAGTTATACTTAGGTAATTTTAATGTAGTTATTAAAACTTACAATTATATCTTAATAAAAACTTATAGACAAAAAAATTAACAGCAAATACACATTGTTGTTAAACATATTTAAATAAGATGTGCTGATTTTTTTCTAAAATCTAAGCAATAAACGTGTATTTATACCGATAATTTCCCTTCGAAATCAAAATGAGCGGCCGTGCGGACTCGTAGTCGTCATGCGCGCTGTATAATATTTGCACTTGCAATGGCTACTGACTGCCTATGTTCCACTAAACTGAGGTCTGACTGTTTTTTTTCTTAGATTATATATAATATTAATGAATAATCAAAGTTTCAGCCATGACAAAACTCCTGCACCGATACCTTCCATGTGACATATTTCGAGACGTGCTGACTGGTCGTGTTCCAAAATTATGAGGTCTGACTGGTTCCTCGCTTTTTTTATATTATAATTAACATTTCTGCCAATTTTCAGCTATAACAAAACTCTTGTAATGCATGTCGCCATTTTACATGTTTCAAAGCGTGCCGCCCCCAGGCGTTACAATACCTGACGTTCGGAGTAGGTGCTGACTCATGTACACCATCAATACTATAACATATCCAAAAATTAGCCATGACAAAACTCTTGCAAATTTTTGTCACCAGCTCTCGGGCTATATAGCCGTCCTTCATATCGTTTACTTATAGTTCGAGGATTACTTATAATACGGTCGTCGCAATTGTATTGTAATAGCGGTGCTATAATAATAATTAACTATTATTAAAAGTGTCAAGGAAAATGGATCTGCTGTTAGAGTCGTGAGAATTTCCAGAGTTAATACGTGTTTTTCTGTTTTCAAGCAAGTTAAATAATTTGGCAAATTTGAAAATACGATACAATTGGTTTCATGGACCACATAAAAGGATAATAAATTTATTTGCCCTCAGTAAAGGAAATGTGAAGATTTTACGCATTTAATTATGAACATTATAAACTACCGATCAAAGTACGCACGTTACAGCTGAAGGGCGATTTATATTTTCTTGCAGACATTTTCTAATGAAATAAATTTTCTACAAGTTAAAAAATCTATTTTTTATTTCCTCAAACCCAGCTCTCTTCTCTCACCTGTTCTCTAAAAGTTGAATTAAATTATAAAAAGTAATAGTCATAATTTATTTATTATTTATTTATTGATTTATTACAAACCTTATGTTTTTTTTTATTAATTTTAATTTATATTTGTTCAATTCAATAATTTTTAATCAAATTTTTTTATTACATTGAATGTCTTGTAATTCATTTAATATAAAACATCCTTTTTCTCAGTGTATACATATCACAATGTTGAACTTACGGAATTAATGAATTCAAATACAAAATTTTTGGCTTTAATTGACGAATCAGTACTTAACTATTAAGACGTGGTGAATTTGATAGAAGTCACCCGTACAAGTGAAATATTTATTAATAGTAAAAGAATATTCAATTTGCCATATTCAAATCCACGTTCATTAACATTAAATGAATGTCTTTTAATGCAAGACATCTTTTTTCTCAGTGTGACCATCTAATGATCTACAGGATTGGGTTACTCAATGATGAACACAACGATCATCTACCTGACCATCTAAAGGACATTACCATATAGTTCAGGTGGCGTACACTAGATGGCCAATAGCTGTGCAGTCGGGATCTGCAAGTGCATGGTATTCCGAGTGTGATTGACGAAGGACGACAACCACAAGCCAGTAATGGCTACGTTACTGCCACTCACCAGTGTAATCCCCCAATACTCGATAATTTTTTTTTCTCTCAACGCCGATCTGCATCGTTCGCACTTAACTATGTACATCTGACTCCAGATTCAAAAAGCCACGGGGCTGATTGATGCTGCTGGAGCATCGCTTTGTCCTGTATACCGTAGTTCCCGCTGGTTTTAAGGGCTATCCGGGAAAGAGCGTGCATCATAACCTTAAAAAAACAGAGTGGAGCCGAGAGAGTGGGATTGTTGTTTGGGTGCCGATAGGGGAAGACTATGGCAATGAACGAGGATTTTAACTTCGCCGAGCTGTGCAGGCTCTGCTCGCTCAAGAGCAATCATCAGATGCAGATATTCGATAAGGAGGGCGAGCAGAGGCAGCTGCTCTTCAAAATACGGTCTTGCATACCGGCGGTGGTGAGTCGAGCAAGTCAATCTTATTGTACGCACCGGATGTTTTGATACGCGGTTTGCGCGAGATAATATGTGCCTATGTATATATATCTATATGTATACGAGAAAATAGACTAAGCAATTTCAAAATCTTACGATTTGGTCTTACACTCTTACAGAATCTTACACTTGCTATTACTGATTTCTTTTTTTACTTGATTGTTGTTTGCTGCTACGTTACGATTTTGTGGCATTAATTTGGTTTGTTTATTGCAGATAACGAAAGAAGATGCTTTGCCGAAAAATATTTGTCAGAGGTGTGTGTATAAACTGGACATGTTTTACGAGTTTCGAGTGAGCTGCATGACAACTGACACGGTATTAAAAAATTATGCAGATAGTTTGAAACACCTTGCAGCATCGGTGAACCATCAGGTTAGTGTTTATTTATATTTGTATCTGTAATGTAAGCGTGCAAACAATTGTTTAAGTTAATATCGACGAAGTTAGCAGAAATACTCAAAGTATATATCGGATCGCAGTTTTACAGAAATATATATTTTTTAGAAATCACTAATTTAATTGTTCACTATAAAATTGTATATTAATCGTGGCTAACGGCATCAAGACCAGTAGTATTTTAGCTTTTTAATGCGCGAGAATATGCTGATAGTTTTATTAAAATTTCACGATATCAAAGAAGGTGTAAATGCATTAAAACAATCACATTATATAATAGGTGGAATCAGTGCAGTTTACAGATTGACACTTTACTTCATAAATCGCTTGTCATTGAAATATTAATTCAAAAAATTGTTACACATACGTCAAAACTATAATTTTGTGTAATGTTTAATTCTTGGACAAAAAATGTCTCAATAGATTACTGGCAGTCTAAGAGAAAAGCATTCAAATAATTTGAAAGGAATCGCTACTGCAAAAGGTACCTATACCATTCTGTAGTTTATTATCACGAAGGAAATGATTTGAAGAATCTCTTTGCATATAGAAAAATATCTATTACTCAGAAAAAATATCGGCTGATAGGAACTTTATTTTTTCACTCCAGAATCAGGCTCCAAAAATAAATGGATCCGGGAGATGTCAAATTACCCAAAATGATAATATTTCCAATAAAATAACACGTAGTATACTAGTACAGAATGAAACCGAAAATTGAACCAAAATCGATTACCTCGTGTGTATATACGAAGCGCATGACGAACATCTGTAAGCAGAGAAGCGAAAGAGAGAGAGAGAGAGTGTGTGTGTGAGAGAGAGAGAGTCACTGCTAACAGATACATGGCTTTCCTTGCTTTTGAAGAGTCCACGAAAAAAAAGCAAGTATATAAATAAGTGTAAAAAGACGCAGTCCATCCCTCTCACGGCCGACTGCTACATAGCCAGAGAGCAAGGGTAGCGAACAGTAGTCGGTCCCCCTATAACCCTCCCCCGCGCATACACACGCTTTCACACGTATATGGGCGAGAGCTCTGCACGCGCAGCTGTGTGGGTGAGCTGCAATCGCATCTCCGCGCGTCTCGTCGTCGGCGCGACGCTATATTGATCGGTACGGGGCGGCCAGTCTCTCTCTCTCTCTCTCTCTCTCTCTCTTCCTTCTCCCCCGCCCCCCTTGTACAATATATATACGCGACTCGTGCGTCGTCGTCTACTCCACTTTATTATAGACACGCGAGAGAAAGCGAAAGTCAAGCCTTCTGTTGCGTATGCCTCCTCTCTTTTCCGTCTAGCCGCCTTCTTCGCTCGATCTCGCTCTATCTCTCGTTCTCTCTCTCTCCCTCTCTTGTATACTCCTTCTGTTTCTGTCTATACCTTTTTCTCGCCGGGCCCGCCAGGTATAAGTATTACAGATCCTGCTTCTGCTTCCTCTTTCTTCGATGTTTGCAGGCTGCTACTGCTGCCGCTGCTGCTGTTACTGCTGCGTCTTTGTCTGAGTTTCGTCGAGTCGCGGCACACTTCGTCTCACCTGCCGAGTCGCCGGAACTTAATCCGCTGCATCGCTTCATCAGTCTTTTGAGCTACATTTATTCGGGTCCCTTGTTATACCTTTATACAAACGCACCTATTCTCTCTTTTTGCTTCTATCTATTTTTTTTTTTAGCGTTTTGTTACATATCCCTATACGCAGCATTCTTTCTCAGTCTTAAATTCTATACTCCGCATACTTTGCATGATGCAATTTTTTTCGCATTACTTATTTTGTATGAAACTACCGAATTTTTGTTATATTCTTTAGACGTCTCTAATTTTATTCAAAAATGGATTAAAATATTGTATTTCATATTGTAGGATATTCTGCAATTATTCATTTTCACATTACTTCAACACTATTATTTCAACGGAATTGGGCGGTGTAGTAAAAATTGTTTGTATTGTGTTCGGTATTAAATAAATTCTTTATAAATTCTTCTTATATTCTGCAGCATAGCATTCGAGAAAGTAAGAGTAATTCGCAGCATCAATACCTTTATATATATATTTTTTTTACGATTGTTTTTTATTAATGTCTATGAATAATGCTTTTATCAATAAAAATTCTTAATATAGTTTCCAAATAATCCTTTGAAAATTATCAACTAATTTATTGTTTAAGCAATATTCTTTCAAACTATCCAAATTAAATTGGTGATTTTTCAATTTATTGTATAAAAATTGGACAATTGAAAATAAAAACGTAATAAATTGTGCATGTACGGCGGAAGATTATTTTTATGATTTTTCATTGTACATTCTATATATACATTTATTGGAAAATCCTTTGGATGATCATCAATGCTCATCCCCTAGATCATAATTTTCCAGTGAAGGCGAGTGTGACCCTTGCAGAGCGCGCGGAATTCGTTTTCCTCAACTGCAGGTGCAGCACACACATCTTTCTTTCTCTCGCTCGTACACCTTTTTTCCGTGGCATCGCAGGGCGTTTTTAACGATCCGGTCGCGCGCATAGCTTCGGCCGCTTCGGACACTGGCAACGGTGGCTACTGCTGTTGCTGCCGCTGCTGCTGCCGACGCAACGCTGCCGCTTGGGTTTGCGCGTAAAACCTGTTTCTCTGCGAGCTCGCAAACTCTCGTAGCTGGCGATGAAAAAAGGGGGAATCCCCCTCGTATCCTCGACGTCGTCTTACTTTTCGCGGTACAAACGATACACTTTGTCATCGCTCTGTATACTCTGTACGCCAACGATAAAGTTGTGTGACTTTCCTAGTGGGATTCCGAAGATGTTTGTTGGATGTACTTATAGGTTTTACTGCGAATCGATGGAATAGATTATATTATATCCGAACATAAATTAATATTTTTGTAAAATAAGTCCCCACTACGTTTTACTACTTTAAGACGATCCATTTATTGTATATTAAGAATAGAAAAAGTGCTTCAACGGGTTTCGTTGACAATATTCATAATATTGGAAAATACATGCCACGGTTTATAGCCACACTGAGAGTGACATATTTTGGATCTGTACACTTATTCGTAAAATACTGAAAATACATAAAAATTAAAAATTGCATCCTGTATGAACTTGAAGATATATCATTAAATACAGAGATACTTACGTATTTACACGAAAAAGTAAGGAAGTGCTCTAAGAGCATACTTCAAACTTATTTGATGTGTTCCAAAATATGTTTCTTAGTCAAAAACAAACACGAATTCTTTTTTTAAACTGGTTGTGGAAGAGCAAATTGAACTTTAAAATTGATTTTTTCAACTAATTAAAACTTCAAAAAAGTATACTTATCTTCTTTAATGTGCTGCAATATTTCACAAAACCAGTTGAGTCAGTAAAGCTCAATTGCAATTATTTCCAATTTTCAAGTTTTTAATATTGTAAAATATTTTGTCTCCTTAGATATAATATTTGATTATCTTATTTTTCTTTTTTTGCATCGTCATTATCTTTCTTTCAACATTTCTCCTGCATAATCATTCGACACATATATAAGATTTAAATACTTTATTTAGTTGCAGTGAAACATAAAAAAAATCTTCGAGTACATAATGAAAGGGCTTATTTAAGTCTATTTTAATCTGTGCTTCGTAAAACATTCAAGCACATAAAACTTAATCGTTTTTATATGCTAAGGTATTAAATGATTTGTGTTCAAGCACTGCATTGGAATTCATGTAAAACGTTAACAACACGTGATTTTTAATTGGCCGACCCTGACAAGATAATTACAAAGATCTCCACTTCATCTCTCTTTTTCTCCAGCCTCACTTCAATTTAATGGGTAAACACCCTTATCCGTCACCTTTTATTCCATTTTCTACTTCACATCCGGTTTCGTTCTTTAATCAGACACACTTGATCTCGCATACTACACTTAACATCATTTCTTTTTATTAAATTGTTTTTGGTTTGCATCTCGATTGGATTTTGTTTTTTAATGTTACTTCAACAAGGGATCTTATTTAATTACTTTTGACAATATTTTAGGAATTTTTATAATTAAAAGCAAGTTTAATATCAAAACATTTTTTCTACTACAAGAAGAATGATAAAAAAGTTTATTTATAAAAAGATTATGGGTGAGTATAGATCGAAATGTGCTTTGCTGTTGACAAGCTGTTAAACACTTTCATTTTTGTCACATATTCTATGCGTGAGTGTGTATACAAATAAGTATGAGATAACTATGATTATAATTCGATTCTTGTTGTAACGATTAAATATAGTACATCGTGACTTTGAGAAACATAAATTATAAAAATAACTAAACCAATTCACATATGTTTTGTCACCACTTCGATGTTGCTGTTTTATTTAAAGAAATTTAGACACAAAAATATTCTTTGGCTATATTAAATATATGCATATTATCATCTTGATGATTTTAAGTACCCTTCCTTTCTGGTGCATAAATACTTATTTTAAAACCTTTTAAAACTTTTTATTTATAGTCACTCATTATTTCAAATAAACCTAAATAAAGAAACTTTTTATCACTAGCTCAACTACAATGTAAATTCATGCTTATTGATTACCTTCCAAAATCATGTTTTTAACATAAAAAAGGAACATTTAGATGTCGAAAGAAATAGTCGCTGTAATCCATTCAGTAAATAAAATATAAAAACTCCGCATCAAATCTTTTAATAAACCCTATAATAATAAGAAATTCAAAGTTGCTAAAAATATTGACTCATTTAGGATGCATTTCAAACTAATAATGGATGTGAGACTGATTATTATGATAATAATACAAGCTTTTAAGTCAAATATATAAAAGAATCTATCAATATAATTGACAAAATGCTATAACCATCTGATTTTAATAGTTCTTTAATAGAAAGGATATAATGCATGCTTCCAAAGATTAGGTATCTCAAATACATATTCATTGTAATGTTAAGTTTACTAATTAATATTTCTTCGATTGGTCCTTGAGGTTCTTTTCTATAACCAAACTCATGAAACCACTTTGCAGTAACATTGATATTTAAATAATTTAATAGCGCGTTAATAATGTTAGTTTTTTTAAAAACTACCACAAATTCATGAATCGATATGTAAGTAATAATTTTTCAATCAGTGTGATAAACCAAATTGTATTTCTTATCAATATTAAACGAATCCACATGCATATATTATACTGCTTTTACTTATCATGTCTAAATATTGACCCATAAGGTTTTTACACGAAATGTTTAAAAAACATATTATCGCCATTATTCAAATGATTTTGCCGCACAAAGTTCCAAAATATAGGGGCTAAATTCATGAAGCGGTTATAAGACACAAATATATAGCTGATAAAATATTAAAATTCCGCATTGTATCCAATAATACACCTGTGATTAAGCAACCATTTTCAAAATCTGGTTTAACTATTAAAAAGAGAGCTTCATGGTTCCACCAAATAGAATTTCTCATATCTTCCAATAGCTCGTTACAGGTATATTCTTTTTACTGAAGTGAATCTCATTAATCTTATAAATTCTCTGAAAACGTTTATGTTTTCGCATGATATTATTTTCATTTTTTCCAATTAAATTTTTCGGAGTAACAGAATGAAAAATCGAATTTATGCAGGGAAACGAAACTACTGAAGTCCCATTGCTAATGAGCAAAGATACATTGATTTTTTAAGAATTTGTATTAAGTTTGAGCCAAGAATTTTTAAAGGTATCACTGAAATATTCATTTGAAATTTAGCTTGTTGATGGTAAATTCTTAAGCTAACGGCACCTGTACTCGGGTTTTGTACGAATGAAAGTATTTAGTTAGCTAAAAGCTATTATTCAGGATGGAATTGGTTAAACAGTGTAGTCGTAATGGTAGGATTTCTCGTAGTCATTTCATGATCATCGCATTATATCGATCATTTCAAAAATATAATTATTGAGGATATGATGTAACCGGAAAGATTCGTACCTTACCGATTCTTGCATTTAAAGAAATATATCAAGATAGAGATTAATTTTTGGAAAAAACTTTTTTGTTATCGAAAATCATAGAATTTCATAGAAATTGAACCACGTAATGTTTACATCACTACCCAGATGGAGATAGAGAGGTTTTTGCAGAAATTAATCTCTATCTTTATACACTGAGAAAAATAGATACTTGATGCAAGCAGAATCCACTTGAATTAAGAAGAAAATAATTTTGTTTGGGCACGTAAATTTTTTTTTCTTGAATGAAGAATATAATCTGTTTCCTTCGCTTCTGTTTGAATGAAGAAGATTGAAATTTGATTGTAGAGGAATTATCCTTTAATCTGCTATTTGATTAATCCTGTAAAAATTTAGCATATACTTGCTACAAGAAGAAAACCATTCAATTAAAATAGAATTCTTTTAAATCTGCGACTAAAGTATTTCTGAAAATATTTGGCATATACTGACAATAAGAAGAAATTCATTCGATGGAAATAAAAATCTTTCATAAATATTGACTTATATACTTCATTGAAATAGCTTTATCATTTTTATCGTTACATTAATTTATTCTTGATAAAATTATATTCTTGTATGAAGCAGAATCCTCCAGCCGTAAAAGGATTTTTGCTTGTAATCAAATTATAAAGCATCGCACGGGTGTTTTACTCATGTCAGAATCGCCTGTTTCGCATACAAGTATCAAAATATACTATTTCCATGCGACGCGCGTAACACCCGATTTCGAGCACGTAATCAACGGTTCTATGCGCATGGAGTATGCACATGGAAATAAATATTGTTTACTATTTATAAAACCGGTGAATAAATGAAGGTATTAATTATAAATAATATAGATTCAAATTATTTACATATTTTATTCTTATTATATATTATTATATTTTATACATAG
>UELU01128703.1:0-13536 GCA_900490025.1 Megastigmus dorsalis
TCTCAAATCTGATTAAGGTATTGAAGGAGTTTATGAAACGTACAGAAACGCACAAAAACGTACAGAAACGTAACTAAATATACTACACTTAAGTATCGGTACCTTTCTGTACATCTGTGTACATTTGCGTACGTTTCCGTACTATTTTGTACGTTTTAGTATATTTTCTAAATTAACTCTTCTCGAATCTGATTACGGTATTGAAGGAGTTTATAAAACGTACAGAAACGTACAAAAACGTACAGAAACGTAGAAAAGCGTAAAAAAACGTACAGAGGCATACTAAAGCGTACAAAGTGTCCAAATTCGAGATGTACAGTACCGAACGGTACGTCTCTGTACGTTTCTATACATTACCGTACGATTTTGTACGTTTTCTATTTCCAATAGGGCAGTAAGTAATCATGATGAAGTGTTCATAATATTGTTTTATTTAATTTGGGAAGAAGGATCACATTTTTCTATAATTATTGTGTATTTCAATATGTATTTAATGTAATATTGTATGACCAACATCTCTGTGTAACGAGCTTGTTTTTCCGTCTCTCGTTCCGATGGTTCGGGGTTCGATCCCGACCGTCGACAAAAAAATTCTTATATAATTCGTTATTTATAATTATTGACAGTGTCTAGGTATTCAATATATGTGGGTTTCTTAGATAAAGAAATAATTTATTAGATGAAAATTTTTTTAAAGCATTTTGAAAATTGGTTTAAAAAAATAAAATAGTTTCTTGTAAAATTTAGAAGGCGAGCAGTCCGTGACCAAATTTCACTGTACATTTTAATACAAGTTTTTTCCCCGTGTATGTGCTGGTAAAGTACGGAGATAATGTCACGGAGTATTTTTAACATAAAATTCGGATTAACCCTTTCAGTCACGCAATTCAACTAAGTTTGATTGAGAAGTGCGAACAAACATATCCGATGTATTTTTCGACGCTGAAACCGAATCTGATATAAAAAATACAATAAACCCAAATCCAACCCCTATAATGAGGTAAAAACTACCCTTTTTTATCATAATATCAAATTATTTTCGATAGATGAGTATAGATACATGTTTTCCATGTATATTTTGACGTTGAATATGAATCTAGTGTTAAAAAATAAAAAAAATCAAAGTAACCACTAAAATGGAGTGAAAAAGGGCTAAATAGTCACTTTTGGGGATTTTGGTAGCCATTTTGGATCCGCCATTTAGAATTTTTTACAAAACTAATGGTGTATTTTTTTCCCCTCACAAATTAAATTCACAAAAATATGATTTTTGTGCCATATTTATTGCATTGTTGCCATAAATTTATTTATAATAATTATAAACAATTATAAATCCGAAAAGTATTATTATATTTCTCAAACTTAAGTATTTATCTAACATAAAATGTAAAAGAATGAGGTATATTCATTAAATACAAAAAAAAATGACGAGAAATATAAAAAAAATATCGGTGCCTATATATAGGCTTCTGTGGCTGAAAGGGTTAATGGAACAAATGACTATAGTACAGCATTTTTCTTTATCTTACTTCTAGTAAACTTGACCAAATTATTAAAAAAGTTCAATTTTTACAATTTTTGTGAAGTTAAGAACAAATCCGATATTGGATTCGAGATTACGAGACAAAAAAACATAAGTATACGGTTATCTGCTGTCCGGTGAAAGTCCAGAACAAAAAATTCTTTATCGATTGCTTTCGTACTTTTTCTTAAATTTTTGTGCAATTATCTATAGATTGCAGAAAGTTTCATCTAAATTAACTAATTTTAAGCGGTGTTATTTGATCGGATTTCGAAAAACTACATTCTTTCCTCATTTTTCCTGAAAGATGGATTTTAGCAAGAAAATCTAGGATTTTCACTTTTTTTAGATATTAGGAACAAATGTGATGTTAGATTCGACTTAAGAGACCCCGAAAACATAAGTAGATATAAAAAATATATATTAAGAAGTCGTTGAAAATATTATATTTTGAATTTAGATTAAAGATACGGCTGATAGCGTTAATGATATATTGACATATTATAAAGTTATTAAGCCTAAAGAGGAAGGTATACATTCAAAAAAACTTTCGAAACTTTGCAATATATATATTTTTTATATAAATTACGTCGATATGGTTCTTTGAGGATCGACAACCCTTTATACCTTTTGTAGCATGTACAAGAAAGGACAAATTCTTACAATTATTAATGATTTTTAATTATAGAATAATTAATGTATATCTTGTGAATTCATTCGTTAAATTAAAAACTACACTTTTGGACTATTGTGATTTTAGTATTCATTTACAGAATATTACTTACATTAGTTATATCTGAAAGCAGCATACTTCGATCAATAAATGACTGTGTAGCAGTCGTAAAAAATGAAGTATTCACAAGTGTATTACAAGGAATATAACTAGAAGAAAAAAATATATAATAGAGTAAAGATTGTTTAGCCAGTTATATGAATGTCGTCTTATGCAATAATTATATGTTCTTAAAAGAGAAATTAAAAGAACTGAATGCAGATCCGTAGCATCGGTTTGACTAAGGTCTAAACGAACTGTAGAGTGTAGTGGAAGACAAGCTTCAGAATTAAATAGCAGTTTCACCTTGCAAATGAATACTCCCACTTTACAACTATTCACTCATTCTCTCTACCGTTCAGACTAATAGTGTTGTTATATAATACCGTAGATGACTGTTTTATACAAGTGCTCTTTAAGTGACATAGAAAAAATACTTATGTAAAAGAAACTGTATAAATTGTATCTGATTTTCATTAAATAATCATTTTTGAAAATCTATAATTTTTTCATTTTACTTTAATGCATTTTAATTAAACTATAAAAATACAAGATATATACTAGTTTGGAATCGAGTATTTACACACTTTATGTAGAATAAAATAATATCATTTGGTCATATTTTTTTACCGCAATTGAAAATTTTTTCTAGTTTCATAATTTAATAATATCACTCAATTTAGACTCGCACATATTTTTAAGTTATAATGTATTTGCATTTTATCAATAATTTGTTAGTAATCCTAGGTTTCTTAGAAAAACGATAGTTATACATATTACGTATACATAAAGTGTCTAAAATCCAAACTAAGTTCTATGAAGTTAAAGCCATTAAACATCTTTTTAAAGATTATTTCAAATATTTCTAAAAATTATAGAAATTGATATAAGCTGTTTTGCCATGTTTTATTAAAGTATTCAGTTGCATACTATTTAATAATTTAAAATGTTTTCAAAACTGAAAAATAAGGTAGAACATAAAAATTATAGATTGCTTGTGACCACCGGACAGAATGAATTTGAACAGCGATACGCCATTATAACACTTTCCCTTGAATTTCCAAGCTAAAGCCTAGGTTTAGTTTTTTTTTTCTTCCTACTTATATAAAAATTTGCCATAGAAATTTAAAGTAAAGAACTGAATATATTGTATTGATATATGTTGAATAGATTTCGAAGGATTATATGTTACTATTTTATTATTTTTATCTATTACAATTTACTTAATTTTTTTTAATTAACCCATTAACGTTAAAATGCACGTTTGCTCATGTCTACATTCAACGCTGTATAGAAGAATCAAATCGGTTAGAAATGATCATGCAAACCATGTTTTCTGAATGATTTTTCGAATAAGAAAATTAATCATTAGTTCATTATTTTTTTGACATTCGGCCACCATTTTGGATTTGCTAAGTTGATTTTTTATATTTTTAGGGATACGGTTTTGAAGGAAAAATAGTTTGTGCACGATTTCTGGAGGTTTTAGACCTCTAGCTCAACGGATTCCCTGTGAAAATTTTGTATTTTCAAAAACAAAACTGAAAAATTTCACGATTTTTTCCCTAAAATTGAAAAAATGAGGCTCAAAAAAGCTTTTTTTCGGAATTTTCACGCCGGATTCTGAGAGTTTATTAAAAAATCTATCAGAAAACATGGTTTGCATGATCATTGCTGACCGATTTGATTCTTCTATACAGCGTTGAAAGTGGGCATGAGCAAACGTGCACATTTGACGTTAATGTGTTAAGTAAGGATTTCCATCTCTATGAAAATAATTTGCACAAGTTGAAATAAGAGATATGATGTTTGCAGAAGTAACGAAAGTTGCAAAATGACAATTTATATTGATGACTTGAGATGCACTTCTGCAAATCCATGTATTTGTTTATCATTCAACATTGAAAAAAAAATTTCTTTGATTCAAAGAAATGCATTTCGTTGCTGATAAATTCTTTGATTCAAACAAATATTTATTTAAGTTGAACTGACTATTACTTACTTGCTTTATTAAAATATTCGTTTGGGATGAACATGGTTTTATGTTTAGTCTATCCAAAGAAAGCTTATTTGATTAAAAGAATTTTTTTCATCACATTTAATAAATCATTTATTCGACTCAAATAAATTGATGTCATTGAGAGTACAATATTTATTTTAATAAATATTCATTCAAAATAATTAAATGATTTATTTTTGAAAAGTAAACATTTATTTAATACAAATAAATGATTTTTCAATTAAAAAATTATTAGAAACAAGAAAATTTATATTTGCAGTAACTAAATTATTTCTTCAAACGAAAAATATTCATGTATTTGTTTGTAATGCACAAAAAATCAAAGTAACATACTAATATTTTGTTACGTTATTTTTTTTTTTTAATTAAGTAAATATTTCTTTGAAACAAATTAATGATTCGGTAATAATTTAGTTCTTTAGCAAATACATATTTCATTTACTCCACTCAAAGTATATATTGTTTCAAATAAATTTTCTCTTGGAACTAAACAATCTATTTAATTGTTTCAAACAATTCTGAACAGTGAATTCAAATAGCAAGTTTATTTAACTTGAATAAATAAGAATTTGAAGAAAATAAATTATTTGAACGTTAGAGGAAATGATTGCAAACAGATATTTTTTTGTCTCTTAAGAAAGTATAAATAAGGAATTTAATCAAACTATTGTTTTAATTTATTTAATGTTTTTGTAAACTGAATTTAACACCATAGTTCACGAATCGATCAAGTTAAAGTAATATATAATTAAAAACAATAAAATATTTATTTGATTCAAGTAACGTATGCGCAGGAAAAATAAAAAAATATTGCTTTAAATTATTCAAAACAATAAAATATTTATTCGTATCAAATAATAGAGCATTTAAGAGATTGATCATATCATTTTTTTAAATTTTTGTCACATCGAAAATATTAAATAAATATTTCTTTGATCTGTATAATTGATTCTATTAAGTCTAAGAAACTGATATTTAGTCTATAGAAGGCACAACGGCCACTAGGTGTCGTCGGAGAATTTGCATAGCGCCACGCGCTATCGCAAGCGGCAAGAATGCTGGTCGGTTTGTATATAAGAGCGCCAAAGTCTATAACAGAGTAACCGAGCGTGCGTTCATTGTTCAGCATTCAGCGTACTATAATGCGTCACAATATATTATTCAATAACGATAATGTAACTAGCGATGATATAAAGTGTGGTTCATAAAACCGAAAGTCCAAATCCCTAAACAAAAAATTCTGAAAAACATTTTGACGAAAGTCGAAGATCGGATAATCGAAATACCGAAAGTTGAAGTTAGGAAAGACAAAATACCGAAATACTATATTGCGAAGGTTCAAAATACCGAAAACCATTATTGCTACGGTCCAAAATGCCGGATAACAAAATCGGTTTGGTCTAAAATACCGAAACTGTGTTATTTGCTTTTTCGGGTTGTAATTGAAGGATAAATAACAGTCCAAAGGTGTTTAAAGTTCATACAATGGTTAAATTATTTTATAAAAGGATCTTTAACGATGAAATACAAACGGAGAAGCGAGACATCTATTGGCGATTGCGACTCGACCGACTACGATCCGCCTACCAGGTGACTATGTGTGATGGTGAGGTGACTTACGTTCGGCGCAATGGCATACTACCTCTTCGTCCCGCATGGAACGTTAATAGTTGAACGTTCGGTTTGGAATCTGTTTCCTCTCGCAACTCTTGTATTTACCACTTCTTGGCTCTCCCCTTTGTACAAGATTTGAGTTTCGGAAAACTCTCTTAGTATTTTAAAGTATAGCTTTAGCATGTAACCTCCTACTTGACTACACATTGTTGGACGATTAATTAAAATCTTGACTTATTGGCGAACAACTATGAGTGAGAATAGTGGAGGTTAAAGAGAAAGTGAGTTTCCGCGTTTTTTCCCGATTTTTATCAAACATAACAGATACATTCTTTGTCAAAGACATATTGCAGGGGCGTAAAGTGGTATAAGTACTATCGCCAGAGTATAAAACTATAATGTATTTCTGTACTAATTCGTAAAGCAGACGATTCTGGCACGGAGGTTCACCTGCTTCGCGCACATACGTCGAAGGATATTAACGATATAATTTACAGCTATTTTTTTAGGCCTCATAACTTATTGTTCATTTAATTTTTAGTTGTTCAGTGCCACCGTGTAAATGACTTCAATTTAGAATAATTTTACTGAAATCAAATCAAATATACAAGTGCGAATCTTGATAGTTGGAATATGTCATCAATTATTATTAACAATTAAGAACATTGTTTCAAATCAAATTAATTTATTTGTAACTGATAAATGCCATAATTTAGTTTTAAACAATAAATTAATAGCACCGTATGTATTTTTAGATCTGTAATAATACAACAAAAATAAATTTGTGTTGCTGTGCCACGCTCGGTGCAATGGGCGCAATAGCATATATACCTTCGAATATGGAGGTTGTATCGGTGCACTACCTCTTCGTCCCGCATGGTACGCTAATAGTTGAACGTTGGGTTTGGACTCTGTTTCCTCTCGCAACTGCTGAATTTACCATTTCTTGGCTTTCCCCTTTGTACAAGATTTGAGTTTCGGAAAACTCTCTTAGTATTTTAAATTATATCTTGACTTATTGGCGAAATTACAATTCGATTATCGCATAGTATATCGTCGAAAAATAATCGCTCTTTTATTTACTAAAAAGAAAGTCTCGCCTGTCCCACGCATATATCTACATTTCTACATGTTATGTTGCTCGTAACGACAGCGGCGGCGATTACTTATGTACATAGATATACAAATAATATATAACGCACATGGGATCGCGCACCCCCGTAAACTCTCTCTGTTCGCCATTACGCGTTACCGAGACCGGTCGCGTTTTAGAGATCTGATCTACGCTCTATATTTTTATTCTATAAGTGTATAATAAAGTCGTGGATGTGTGGGTATGGTGCCATCCCAATAACTACCTTCTTCAAAAAAAAAGAATTCTATAAGTAATCTTAGATGTCCTCAAAATAATATTACTTATATAATTGTATAAGCGTTCAAAAAGTATTCTTTTTTAGAGAAACAATTTTATTTTTACCACATTATAAGAATTACTTTTATAGTATTCAAAAACTATTTATAAATCATTCTTTTTTTGTAATTTATATTTAAAAAGAAGTATTCAAAAAGAATGCTATATTTCCTCAGAAAACAACTCTTATAAAATTTAAATATTATTAGAAAAGTATTCTTTTTCAGAATAATTTCTACAAAAATGATTTTATTTTTACTGCATTTAAATTATTTCTATAGTAATAAAAAAGTATTAAAAAAGCATTCTTTTTCGTAATTTATATTAAAAAGGAGTGTTCAAAAAGAATGCTTTCTTTTTCCTCAAAAAATAATACCACATATACAATTGTAATGTGTTTAAAATAATGTTTAAGAAATAATCTCTTTTTCGTGCTGAACTCGAATAGAGTCCGTGTAAGCAACGAATATAGACGCTTATAGAAGGCTCTTTCCTATGGACGACAGGGGATGAAAAGTTTTAGTTCCGAATTGGCCGCGAGATAGCGCCACGCGATAATTCATGAGTTATTACTCGCGCGTCCACAGTGTTGTGGCTGTATAACTGTAAAGTTGATGCCAATAAAAATTACTATGCTATTATTACTCGCGCGGAGCCGTCCTTGGCTTAGTGGGTAAGACGCTTGCCTGCTAAACAAGGCGACTCAAGTGGTCGTGGGTTCAATTCCCGTCTGGAGCCCGGAAATTTTTCGGGTTTTTTTTCAGACGAAAAAAATACCTATGACTGCGATATCGAAAGAAAAGTCCCACTGGGCAATTGAATTAGATAAAGAAAAAAGTCCCACTGGGCAAAAATATCGAAACATAAAGTCCCTCTGGGCAAAAAAATATGGAAATATAAAAAGTCCCTCTGGGCAAAAATATCGAAAAATAAAAAAATCCCTCTAGGCAATATTGAAAAGACCCACTGGGCACAAAGAATTGAAAAGAAAAAGTCCCTCTGGGCAAGGTCACAGTATCTGGGCTAAAATATGCATAGTTCACCATGGCCAATAAAACCCAATTAATTTTTTTTTTATTACTCGCGCTGTCTCTCTCGCACATTTCAAGCGTTGCTCGATCATGTGACTCTGGTTCGAATCTCGACCACGTCAACTTTTTTTTTCGTATTCCTAATATTATAATAACTATTCTATAAGACGCTTTATGAAAAAAAAGTTGACATGATTGAGATTCGAACCCGAGCCCTGCAAAAAACTAAAATAATATGTAGGAACAACGCCTTAATCCACACGACCAATCATGATTAATGAATTCTCTTCAGTGGAAACTGGTACCCGTTTATCCACCTCACAGACGCAAAATTAGTTCAAATATATAAAGAATGGAAATCAGTACCATGATCAGGATACCTACTAAACAATAGATATAGAAAGTAAACGCGTCTATTTTCTATAATTCAATATATATTTGAATAAGCTATTAGTTTAAATCAATTAATTTATGACGAAAACCTACCTCATATATTACCTGCCTGTTAACTTCAGTAGTATACTATCATCAATTATAATTTTGATCAGTGCTGATTAATAGATAAATAATAAAAAAACGTGATATATTATTATAATTTGTCACTATAATTGGTGTTAGGTTATATTGAAACTTGTGAATAATTATTTTAATGTATACGGTATAAAATAAATACTAAATAGATTTTATTTTTTATGCAATTAATATTGTTACAGATAAAAAAAATCATTTTTATATTTATTATCCAGAGCATACATAAGGTATATCTATATATATGAATCGGGTTCATCGCAGTGGCGCCGCCAAGCGTTTGGGGAACAGAACTACCGAGCTGTTCCCCAGATTTTTGTCCCCCGGCGTAACATGGGAAAGAGCCTTCTATAAGCGTCTATATTCGTTGGTGTAAGGTTATGCCGCGTCCACGTGATTCCAGACTTATATTTGTCTTTATGAGCAAAATCAAAATTTTGGGTTATGCTAGTGTTCCGTAGCGTAGTGGTTAAGGTTTATGCGTCGTATCCCAAAGATCGCCGGTTCGAATCCCAGTGTAAGAAAAAGGTTTTTTAAGTGTTTAATTTAATTGCAAAAAATTGTGAAGAGTGCGAACATTAATATAAAAGCGACTCTATATTATATAATACAATATTTAGAGTTTGTTAAAAAAAAACTTTAGTTCAATGTATACTAAAAAATCAAGCAAAAATTTTTAAAAGTACAATAAAAGAATTCTTATAGAATAATTAATGAGTGCATATATACAGCTTCACTTTTCAAATTATTAATTTGTATTTGTCTAAAAAGGAATACTTTACCAATTCTTTTTGAATTCTTATTGATTATTTTTTGACAATTTATGGATTTTCACATAAAAGAACTCTTTTAGATTACTTTATCAATGCATAAACCTTAACTTCAAATCATTCGTTTCTGATTCTTCGAGAAAAAGAATACTTTATGAATACTTTATGAATTGTTACAAAGAGGACATTCTCAAACGGATTAAATGTTCATAAAGAATTCTTCTTGAATACTTTTTGAATACTTGGTGAATAAAGAATTCAAAAAGAATTCTTTATGAATTAAAAAAAAATTATTTTTGCTTATTGGGATAAATGATGGAAGGAATAGAAGAGGCGGCGGTGGTCCGTCATCACGAGGAGGTTCATCCCAAGGCTACAAGGGAACACGACGATGCAGTGGAGACCCCAGATGGACCTTTTGCTGATGATGATTTGCTGATAATAACGTTACTGTCCCTATTGCTAATAAGTTAAGGCCAAGGGTGTGAGTTGTTGTCTATTCACGGGGTTCAATGGAAAAGTGTACTACTTTTCCACTTTATCCGTGAAAAATCCAGTTACGGGAAAGCATTGCGCTTTCTCGGCTTGCAGAGTGAAATTATTTACTTAAAAATTCCTTGTATTTAATAAGTTCCTTCACAATCGCGTAATGGATCGTGAAGGAATTATTTCATATACCTCTGTATACTAGGTTTATCGAGAAGCGCAATGCTTACTCGACTTGCTGGTACACAGTGCTATTGCTAGCACAGCGGGTTTTCTAGAGAACGCAATGTTCTCCAAGCCAGCCGCGAGGTAAAAGCACGCTTGGTTTTACTACTCTGTACGAGTTCGTTACCACTTGCACTAAGCGAGCAACTTGTCGACAGAGCTTATCTGTGATAGGACAAATAAAAGAAGGATATTAGTATTCACGAGGAGTATATTCTATTAGAGGAGTTGGTACAAGAATGCGTAATTCGCTTTATAATGGTTTAAATATTTTCTAAACTTTTTTCGTTATTATATTAACTGATTTTGTTTATAACTTTAATTTTAAATGGCTTAATTTATTATAATTTCTATTTATAAAATGATTTTAATTATTTTGACTGCGTTACTATTTTCGCTATAATTCATATTATATTTTAAATATTTATGGTCCACATTATTCTATTTATTTTTGTAGAACGTCTTTTTCTTTTATCTAACTAATTAGATTTACTTTGTATAATTTATTAACACTTACGAGTGTTACAGAGTTTTTAATGAATTCAAAGAAAATTATAAATTCTATTTAAAACTTTATTCCTTTAATTGAGAGTCGAAACTTCTAGTTTTAATTTAAATGAAAAACATAGTCAAAATATTGCACTGAAAAACAAGTATTTTGGAAGCAAGTAGAATCCACTTGAACCTAATAGAAAATAATCTTGTTTTAGGACATAATAGAATTTTTTTTGCAGCAAACATAAGATCTGCTTCACTCACAGCCCACTTGCTTCAAGTATATTTAGCAGACTTACATTTAAAAAGTAAACCTAAATAAACTGTATTAAATTATTAATATACCGCCAGCTAAAAGAAAAATATTTTGTAAAAAATAAATTTTATTTCGCTAAAATAAATATTGATTTCAAAATAGTTCATTTCATTTTCACTCTAAAAGAAAACCAAGCGTGTTTAACAACCCACCCACTATTTGCAAAATCATTTCTTTCTTAAAAAAGCTATGATTCTATTCAACTGCCTGCTTTAAAATACACTGGATTAATAATGGGTGATTAATAAATATGAAATACTTGCTTAATAGATGCTCTTATGTTTCTTATAAGAAATTTTGTTTCGGATGCAATTGCTTGAAATACGAAAAAAAATAAAATCTTATACAAATAGTTATTTGCGTTTTAAAGGCATTTATTAAGTACCTAATAATTTATGTGTAATACATTATGTAATATTTACCATCAGAGGGCGAAATAATTTTATGGTTTGGACTCTGAACCTGTAAATCACTGAAGCGACAAACTATCCAATCATCTGCAATATCTTCTATCCAATATGCATGTAAATGTTCATTAAATCCAACAGAATAACAAAGTTTACAAATAAAAAATATCTGATCAGAGTGAACGTTATTATAAACTATAAAAAGACCTGGCTTATACTCCAAACCATTAAACTTAAACCATTTAATTCTCATCGTAGATTAGTTATCCGGATTCGGTGTCAATTTTGTACAGAAATCATTAAAATTAGATAACGTACTTAATAGTATTTTATATCGAAGACCATAAATAATATTTTTTTTAAAGAAACGTTACTCATGAAAATATAAGCTAATGACAATTGATGTTTTTTCGCTAGCGATAACGGTAAATTTACTCTATTTTTTATACTTTACCATACATAGTAGAAACTCTGTGTTTTGCTTCGAAGCGCATACAGCCACGTATTTATAATTGGGCCAATTTTTATAAATAAATCAGCGTAATGAAGGAGATAGTGGTGCTTAGGTTTTAGTGTCTGGTCGGGAAATAATTCTAGTCGTAAATCTAAATATTCTTTAACAAGTGATTCCAGATGTTTAATTAACTCAACTTGAATACTTTTGGACAAAAGTATGTCAATAATTTCTCGCAATAACAAAAACCATCGCCAGCTTACAGTTTTTACCGGAACAACATCACCTATTACTAGCGGTAGATACAATATGAGAGTTAGCATTTCGGAAGCATACATGCTAATATTATTGCTAGTTAACTGAGATTCTAAGATTTGACGAGTTCTGTCATTCTCGTGTAACCTATAACGGGGTCACTTTACACGGTATCAAGGTTTTCAACAAGCCGATTTTACATATATAATAAAATATATTCCCAGAATCTTAATACACGTTTAAATTCTTTTTTATAAAAATAATACAATACATTTTTAAATCTAGTAATAATCCAGTTATACAATAGATTTTTATGTTGAAGTGAGAAACAGATCAACTTCAATAAATGCATTTAATTCACTGTCATTATAATTTTGAACCAAGTATGATTGACTTTAATTCACTTTCAATACAATTTTGAACCAAGTAAGAATATACTTAAAATTAATAGCCTTTTTTGTGAGCGAAAAAACAGATCTACTTATGGCTAGAAAATTTCGTCTGATTGTGAGATGACCATAAAAAATGGAATGAAATCTCGATCCTCTTACAGATAGAGGAATTCATCTAGCTGCAGACTTTTGTATAATTAAATCAAACTTTAATTTTTAGAAGCTAAATTATTTCATGCTTGAAAGAAAAACGTCGGGATTTTGAAGGGAAACCCTGTTCATTAACCGCTCGCAGAAATAATTACATTGCAAGTGGTACTTATTCAAGTTGAATTTTCTACTTGCTTCCAAAAATCATTTTTTTCACTCAAAAAACGAGAAACGAGAAAACATTAAAACGAATTGTCAAATCAAATAAAAAAAAAGTTTAAAGAAAAAATTGACAAGCCTATTATATAATTATTTATTAAATTATTTCATAAGTTAAATAACAGAAAAATAAAGACTTAAAAAATTAAAAGGTACATTTTCCCTATTAACCCTTTCAGTCACAGAAGCCTATATATATATATATACGGGCTACCTATTTTTTTTATTTTTCTCGTCATTTTTTTAATATCTCATTAAAAATCCTGAAACTTCTGCATTTTTAGTTACTTTAGTGTTGATAGAACATAAAAATAGAGTTTAATTGATAAATTTTCTATATATAGGCTTCTGTGACTGAAAGGGTTAAAATGAGTAGAAAGTTGAATAATATAGGTTGATACGCCCGTGCAGTGTAACTAAGTCGACGCGCCACGCGGCGCCGCGCGGGGTTGCTCGCGCGGTCTTTAAC
>UELU01128705.1:0-10520 GCA_900490025.1 Megastigmus dorsalis
CTTCCATCTTGAATTAATGAATGCCACCATGTACACTTTATTTGAAATTGTCCATGGACACTTTTTATCAACTTTTCTACCATATTCGACACTGATTTCGGAGTTAAAATATTGATTTTATGAAAAAATATTTTACAAAAATCACGATTTTCCACTGAAAAAGCAAACATAACCTATGAAAATCAGTTTGTAATCAAAAACCAATAGTGTATTTCGAAAGTTCAGAAAATTTGCGATCGAAATTGACTTGTCCAAAATTTTTTGCAAATCATTTCACCCGTCTTTATAGCAATTGAAAAACACCAAAAAAATTTGTCCGTTTGGGCCTTAACGGGTTAAGAAGTTTTTGAAACGAGATAAACCTGCTCGTAAGTTAATCATCACGACAATTAAAAGGAAGCCATTGGATTTGGTTTTGAATTGCACTATTGCAAAGGAGATGTGGACAAAATTAGCATCGGTGTATGATGTAAAATTGGTCGAAAATTTGTCTTTAGTCTAAAAACAATTTTTCTAAATGAAGTGGGATTGTAGTGAAAGTGTCACGCACAATTTATCAAAACTCGAGTAGTTGGAAACTAAAATGAAAAATCTCGGAGGACAAATCCCTGATTCAATGGTTTTGACGCGCGCACGCTTTTAATATTACGACAAAAGTTTAATCATTTCCGCAGTTCATGAGATTCGGCGGGTGATACAAAGAAGACTTTAGAATACTTAATAACTCGACTAATGAACGAAGAAGTAA
Source organism: Megastigmus dorsalis (assembly GCA_900490025.1). Classification (NCBI taxonomy): domain Eukaryota; kingdom Metazoa; phylum Arthropoda; class Insecta; order Hymenoptera; family Megastigmidae; genus Megastigmus; species Megastigmus dorsalis. Next base: position 749 of record UELU01128705.1, read on the forward strand.
GACTTCAGAAGCAAGAGCATTCCGAAGAAACAGCAGTCGCTTTGTTTACAAAGTCGGATTCTCGGAACTTAAATGTAAAATATAATAGCAAGCAGAAATATACTGGACATGGCGCGAAGGAAAAGAACTTTCTTTGTTTTGCTTGTGGGAAGAGAGGTCACATGAAAAACGATTGCAAAGGTTGTTATTTAATATCGTATGAAAGAAATGTAATTGAAGTTAAGTATATTGAAAGTTAAAAAATATTGCTGATATCTTCACCAAGGCTTTAGCGAAGTACATATTTTTTAATTTAAGATGTAAACTGGGACTAATAAGTAAAATGGATATAAATTATAAAATAAACTAACTATGTTGCATTAAATATAAAAAGAAGAGGGCTTGAGTCTTAGGGAGAGTGCTAAAAAATAAAGGAGATCATTCCTTTATGTAAGACCCAATTCATTCTTCTTTCGCTAAACTTGACTATAGTGTCTAGCACTCTTAAGGTAAAGTAGGCATAGGTGCCCCCACTACTACATTCGTGACAAGGCGCGAGACGCCCCCTTGCGTGAGAGTCAGAGGCGGCTAAGACTCGGCCGAAGACGCCACGCTAAGAGCGATCATTTTACTTAACCTAATTATTTATAATTCATTGTGAATAAAGTTTCTTTCAACCTACTGCTAAGGATTACTGTTTATTTCAAATAACCTTTAACAATCATTTAATAGTGGTTAAAAGTATGGAGATCTATTAAAAAATTACTTTGACCTTGACATCACCTGCAAGGTCATGGTCAAGGTCAAATCTAAGGTCAATATCTTAAAGATAGGAAATTATCCTAAAAATTTGTATTAGAAGTTTTTCTGTACCAGTCTTACTTCCTATGTCATTATAATCTTCCGTGAATGTCAGTTAATCGGGATTAGACCTTGGGATCTTTTCATTTCCAGTGTCGAAAATAGGGGTTCCCATTTACAAAAATGATATTGACCTTGAAATCACCTTCAAGGTCATGGTTAAGGTCAAATCCAAGGGCACCATCCCATAGCTAGAGAAAAATCCTACTAGTTTGTATGAAATATTTATCTGTACGAATCCTATTTTCCTAGTTATAAAGGGTTCCGAAATTTTTACAACGCCCTGTATATATATATATATATATATGTATATAAGTAACAGTGTCCAAGTTTTCTTCAATATTAAAAATAACCTAAAATCCTTTATCCAGTGACCCAGCGTTATACACGTATGTAGCGGTTTCTTGTAATTTAGATTACATTAAGTTATTAAAATAGTACTTTACTACTAAAGAAATACTTTCACTAATTAAAAGTGGTCATCGTATAAGATTTTACGAAATCTTCAGTATCTTTTCCCGCACACTGAAGTGACTCCGTAAAACAAAATTATTTATTTATCAATAACAGTCATAATTTATGCCAAAACCCAATAGAGGTATGTGAAGCGATGAAAGTTGCAGAGGTTTCATCTCATTGATATACCTTTGTATCATCTGTACCATAACCGGATACCACTGTGAAACTAATAGCTACAAATTTTCCATTTTTTCTGAAGAAATGAAAAATTACACGGATAAACGGATAATTTTTCAAACGGAGATAGGAAAACGCAGTTTTTCGATATTTTTTTATGTGAATAATTAATTAATACCGAGTTCCTAACACTGCTTAATATAGGGCATATTGGTAAACGCAGTTATTCTGACGTAATTTTTCAATGTGACTGCTTTGCTTTAATTATATTAATATAATTAGTGATAAATGTAGTCGCAATCTTCTGCTTTGATTAACAACTGAGCGTATTTTTAATTTTTAATTTTATTGTTACATTATTCTCTCTTCAGTAGTATTTAAATGTAGTTTTTCCTCTCGACTCCACAGTTAAATCATTGTTTGAATTATACTTTGGAATTTCTTATAATGTGCATGTTTTTGCTTTATTCTCAGTCTTAACTTATTATGTAAGTCCATTAGTATTCTTAATTTATATAATTGATAATTAAAATATATAGAATGAAAAAGCAAAAGAAACAGATAGTATATGGATTTCTGTTCTGATTAAAAGTATTAAAGTATTCTGAGCATTATAGAGAATTCTATAATTATTACTAAAAACGTATTTTTTATCTTTCAGCTCAATATTATATACAGTGTATATTTCATAAATTAGTACCAAATATACTAGGCAAAGTATTTTATTATTCCATATAAATTTGTTAATTTTGATCTTTGTATTAATGAACTGCAAAAAATTTAGATATGGATTTAGAAACTTGTTAAGAATATAGTAAAAATATTATTACAATGTCCCATAATAATATTTGAAAAATCTTTTTATTTCGTTTAGATTAAATTGGTGAATTAGCACGTATAAAAATAGAATATTCTAATGATTTTAAATCATCTATAATACTTTATAAAATAAAAAATAGGAATTCTAACTAAATAAAATTTGAGAAATTTGTTAGTATGATCTATAATGTTTCAATATGTTTTTAAACTAAATGCTTTAGTGAAGCGAAGCAGATATTTAACGTTTTTTTTTATTAAAGGAGCATTTTAAAATACCTTTGGGCATGTTCGAGTACAGTTCATAATTGTATGACACCGGTATAAGGCATAAGGATCCCTTAACATTTTTAGACGCTCCAATATTGCTGAGTCTCGTGAATCAATAATCCATCTGTAAGCCTATAAACAAAAAAGTATAGATTAACTTATGTTTTGCATTCGAACTACATACATTTTTAATATAAAATAGTTATTAAAATAAAAAAAAATTACTAAAATGTATAATTTGTATATCAATTAAGGGCCGGATTCGGAACTTTTAGTTTTATTACTTAAACAATAATTTTATACACTTTTAAGCGCCAATACCCTTAGTGAATCTGGCTCTTCAGATACGATTCTACCAAATAATTAATTAAGCGCTTTTCATTCATAGGAATTTAAATTCCTAAATTATAATTTATTTATTTGTTACAATGGAGGGGCTGCATGCAATAAGAGCCTGAGTCGACTTAGGACCTTTTTGGTTCATGAGCTATATACAACAAAGTCCCGGTGCTCTATCAAGTAACGTTAGTATTATACTTTAATAATTTATTATTATTCTAAAATATTGATTCATGCATGCAATAAGGGCCTAAGTCGAGTTAAGCATTTATTACTTAAATCCGTTGAATTTCTAAATATCGACAGTTCCAACTGAAATATACGAGATATTTTAAATTGTTTAAAGAAAAAAGTCCGTTTTTATTTAAACAAATACGCACTGATGTATGTAACTATTGTTCCAAATGTGAGATTAAATTAAAGTTGAACGAGAACGACAAATGTAAGTATGTAAATGCACAATTTCTTAAGCGATTAGTAGGGATATATATATTTAATATGCATGTTTTACAACGACTCTAACAGATTCTTTTGTTGGACACTAGAAAATATGGCACGAAAACTAGTAATTCGTTGGTTTCATTTTTCTTTTACGTGCTAAACGCACGGTATGTCCAAACGCATAATGTAAAAAAAATAAATTTACTCTCTCACAAATGTGATGGTCAAAATAAAAATATAACGATCTTAATATTTTGGTCATGGTTGTTCAAGCATACAAGGTAATAATAGAACATATTTTTCCAGTAAGTTGTCACTCGTTCTGCCAATGTGTCAGAAACTTTGGGTTGCACGGTAATGCTAAAAACATGTGTTTACTCTACGTTCTAGCTTGTCGGAATTCCGCGAAACCCTCGCTTTGCTCGAGCTTGTGGGCGACGGGGAGAGAGAGAGAGAGAGAGGCGAGTAGAAACCTAGCGATTTACATTGTACATATTTCGGAAATTTACCAGCGCGCACGACACCACTGTACTCTCTCGATCCCTTTCTCCGTTTATCTAAAGGTAGAGCTCTCGACACATTCCCGCTAGGACTGTCGCGAAGAGCGGACGAGAGCAAGACCCGCGATTGCGTGCTGAGAGAGCTTCACTCTTTGGGTTTGAAAAGAGTTTCCGTTGTGTGTGAATACGTGAGTTGTCCAATATAAGTTGCAATAAATGTGCATTTGGTGAAAGTGGAGCTGATCAATTTATTGAACCCTGAATTGCCTCACAATCACCCCCACTAGATGATACGATTAGATATCCAGGAAATATTTGGTAGAATTGTCATCATTTCTGGTAGCAGAGCATGGTTTTCATCGAATGAAAAGTGATTGTGCGTGTGTGTCAGTGTGCGATTGCCATACATAAAGGATAGCATATCAAGAAAACGCAAGATAATTGCATCAGTATCGCCACGAGGCTGGAATTTCCAGACCATCATCATTGCAATCAAGGAGGAGAGCGGAAGACCGGCGACGAAAGGCAAGGAAGAACCCCCCACTCCGGTCCCCCTCAGTCAACAAGCGTTCGCTTCTCCTGCCCTTCCCCTCATTGGTGTTATGGTGAGGCGATTTGGCAAGCAGTTATAGGAGCGTGAGCAGCACATCACCAGCTATAGGTACAGTGAGTAACAAAGTTTCTCCCATTCCACGCTCTGTGTCTCGCTCTCTCTCCCACTGACTTGGGTGCTTCACGAGGCACAATCACTACAGACGAGCCCGAACAATAGAACGACAATCTTCTCCCTCTCGCTCTCGCTCTTAAAATCACTGCGCACACACGGAGCCCCACCTGTGCTGTCTCACCCAGGCAACGATTCTCCTTTTTTTTCTCGCGCTCCGCGCAGTTACCTACTTGCGCTCTCCTTCTCTCGCGCAGGAACCTCGCGCACTGAGTTGCAGTATCACTGCCCCCTTATGTTTTAGAATTCTTCGGTAGCTATCATGCCGACCCTAGAAACCGTAGCTCTTCTCTGAATAATTCGTTCACGCGACTATTTATTTTTTGCGAATCGCAATTAATACAACGCTTTCTTGTTTCCCGTTAGCTGTGTTCTCATCTGAGTCACCGGTTCTTTCTCCACTTTTAATCAACTTGAATCTACCGTGACGAACCACAATGACTGAACCTAAAACAGTGCTAGCTCTGAAAATAAGCACAGCTAACTATATCATTAACTTCATAAAAAATACGAAACAAAAGAAAGGCGCTGCCCAACAAACAGTGCATTATTATGAAGCACGTTCGAAGCTACTCGAAGGTTACTGGACATCGTTCCTGACGTGACACGAAGTCTTAATGGGGCATCGGAAAGATTTCGAAGCCAATGAGTACTTTACTAAACACGGCTACACTCTCGCGGAAACCGCTTACATAGACGCCGTCGCGGAACTTAATGCAGATATCGAAGGACTTCGATCCCCACCACAAGTAATAGTACTTCAACATCACCACGGGTCGTCGTCGGTGAGTCATCTTCCCTCCCTAAGGTATCGTTGCCCACGTTTACAGGCAACCAAGATGAATAAGAGTCTTTTAAGCAACGGTTCTCATCCATAATTAAGGATAACCCAGCGGTTAACATCGTTACAAAGTTGCAGCATTTAATGAACGCCGTGTAAGGCCCCGCTGCTACGCGACTAAAAAGTATTGAAATTACGGCTCCTAATTTTCAAGGAGCATGGGATATGCTCACACGCCGCTACGACAACCCTCGAATTCGGTTATCTAAACATTTAGAAAAGCTGATACAACTCCCCCAAGTTCACTCTCGTAACGTAACCGACCTTAATTCGATCCTCGACCAAGCTGAGGAAGCTGTTCGTGCCCTCACAGATTTAAATTGTCCCATGGCACATTATGACAATTGGCTTGTCCATTGCATTGTGCGTAAACTGGACGCCCCCACTTGTGAACATTGGCAGATCTCACAGGAAGATAAGGAACAGTTTTCAAAATTCAAGGATCTTGTTTCATTCCTTGAGCGACGTATTCAGTTATATGAGGCCAATCTACCCTCTGACTCTACTGATGCTCGCTCACCCTCAAATAAATCTGCTAAGTCGTTTGCCAACACTACGACTGGTAAACCTAAAATTGCCAAGGCGCACACCACCGGAACTTCGGACTCTTCGAAGCCCTCTCCATACTGTGCTTTATGTAAAGCTCAGCACTCGCTCAACTCATGTGAATAGTTCAAGCTCATGACGCCCTTGCAGCGCAGTGATTTTTGCAAACAGGTTCGAGTTTGTTTAAATTGCCTCGCGAAATTCAATTTCGTCAATGCTTGTACCTCAAAGTATCGCTGCCTAACATGTAAAGGCAAGTATCATTCTAAGTTGCACCACGAGTATTCCAGTTACTTCGCAATCCGATCAAGAAGTGCAAAATGCCATAAAGGATTTTAGTTAAGCCCACTTAGCGTCTACGAAACGTGCTACCCTACTCGCCACAGCGCGAATTATTCTCAGCGACTCAAGCAACACTAGGACCTTTGCTTGAGCTCTAGTTGATCCCGGCACCGAGCGCTCCTTTATAACTACTCATTTATCGTCCCTTTTGAGTTATTCAAGAAGGAAGGCCTCAGTAATGATCTCTGGCGTCGGGGCTAAAGCCGTTGTCACAGCATCTCACAAGGTGACTATACCACTTCGTTCATCTTTAGATGACTCATTTAATTTGCCCTGCTCGGCACTGGTTTTGAATAAATTAACAGGTTTTTTACCCTCTCAAAGTATCATTGCCAAACAATGGCCCCATTTGAGAGGTATTCAGCTTGCTGACCCCTCGTATTTAGATCCCGACAAGATAGATTTGATTACACAGGTCCACAAAAAATGCATGGTAGACCAAACCACTTGAATCTAATGTTTTTGGGGTCGCTGAATCCGAATTCGTCGTCCATTTGACCCGGTCACGACAGGGTCAAGGTCAGAAGAAGGTCAAAATTAGAAAATGTATCGTATAATTCAGGTGTTTCGTCTAGTAAACTATATCATTTCGTTAAAACGCGCCATGAATTCCATATATATTTTTCCCGCTGAAAACAAATTCGCAACCCGATTAACCTACACGTCAGAATTTTTTCTAACCACAAGAAATACCTCAAAATCCACCAAAACCATCAAATACATTGCTTTATCTGTAAAACTATCTCTAAAATCCCATAACCACTCAATCCCACGACCCTTGAATACCTCAGGACCTTACCTCAATAACCCCATTACCCAATAAAATCCGATTATCCCATAACCCGATAACTCCATAACCTAAGACAATCTGCTCTTCCTTACTCTTTTATCCTCAAATGATCTGTGAAGTGGATTGCGTTTGCGCTTTTTATATTGTCAGTGATCTCCCTCTATAATGTCCAACAATAGTCAGCCATCATATGTGCATTCCGCCTACCCTGATAACGTCTTTCCATTTCCTTCATATCTTGATGAAAGCGTTCTCCTTGTTCTTCACTGTAATCCCCAAGATTTTGTGGGAAGTTATCAAGATGCGAATCGAGAAAATGCAACTTGTAACTCATCAAACAGCCCAATTTCTCATAGTTTTTGAGCATTTCGACTACCAATTCCCTATAGTTACCACTCTTGTGATTACCCAAAAAAATTTCAACTACATTTTTAAAGCTTAGCCATGCAGCTCGTTTTTCCTCGGACATTGTGTTAACGAATGATTCATCTCTTAATAACTTACAAATTTGAGGTCCATCAAAGATACCTTCTTTCAATTTTGCACTACATAAAGCTGGAAATGGTTTAACCAAGTAAGTGAAACATCGTCCTTCCTTATTCGAAGCATTTAAATATTGTTTCATTGAACCAAGTTTTATGTGCAAAGGAGGAAGGAGAATCTTTGAAGGCTCAACCAAGGGTTTGTTTATGATGTTCATAGATCCAGTTAGCATTGTTACTCGAGCTGGCCAATCTTTTTTAGTATAATGACTACTGCGATCTAGACTGTCCCACAGGCACAGAAAGCATTTAAAATTCGTGAAACCACATTGCTGACCCAGAATGAGTGTGAGTATTTTAAGATCCCCACAAATCTGCCAATTGTGTTCTGTTTATTTAATCTTATTCCAAACCATCTCAATATTTTCATATTTTTTCTTAAGCGTTACCGAATGGGCTACGAGTACAGGAGCATACACATTTGTATTATGTAATAACACTGCTTTGAGGCTTCATTTAGAGGAATCTATGAATAGCCTCCAATCATTGGGTTTGTATATATTCTCTTTTAACTCATTCATGAGACCATAAACATCATTGCAATACACCAAGTCTCCTTCTTCACATAAGTATTTTCGGAAAGGCTCATCTTTATTACGATAAAATGAAACATTTGTTCCTTTGGAGAGCATATTTCTTTCTTTTAGTCTTGAAGCTAGCAATTCTGCTCCGTCTTTTGGCAGCGCAAGGTCTCTGACTAAATCATTCAGATCACTTTGATTGAACGTCCGTATTGTGGTATCTTTTTCTGTCGGTATATACTCTTCCTGTTCTTCATCATCATTATTACTTTCACTACTTTCTTCTTCAATGTCTTCTTTGCCTACTTTATCATTTATTCACGGTATAATCTTCTTTTCTACGATCTTTACACTTTATAGATGCTTTTATTTTGCTTTACACTTCTGCATATTTTATCTGTAACCACTTAATTTTTGTTTAGTGCATATAAGTGTTATCGGTGCAGACCTCTATCCAGCTATACTTCGTGATGGACTGGTTTGAGGCCCTATTGATGCACCTGTCGCTCAAAACACCGTATTCGGCTGGATAGTGACCGAGCCTGTCGGTCACCCCTCTAAAGCACAAGAGTCACACGTGATATCTTCATTTCACACGCACCTCGAACTGTCTATGAGGCGTTTCACGTCAACTCTCCAAGCACGGCACGCGAGCGCCAAAACACGCTGTGTTCAACTCGTGTTTAAACTACCTAAATGAACTCAACAAAAATATGTCAAACATAGATTTTGTGTATTTTTTCTCAGCTTTTCAATGGTGTAAGTATTTTTTCTGAAATTTTTTATTTTCACCTTTAAAAAATATAAAATATGTTATATCTCGAAAAGTGTATTTTTAATATTTTTTTTAATACTTTTACGTTAATATCCGATGATTTGAAGAAAGTTGTAAGCTCGCTCGTTTTGCCCCTCTTTTTAAGTTCGCGCCTATACCATCACATGCACCTTTGCCATGTGCCGTTGCATAAAAATGCCATTCAGCTGGTATTCCAAAATCTTTTTCGTGGTAAATAAGATTTTCAAAATTATTTTTATTTTTAAAGTGCTGACCTGCTCCATCAGTTAAATAATAAATTTTTTTTACTGTCAAATGAGTTTGAATATGGGATATTATAATTTTTTGATACTCATAAACTGCGATAGTATCATGGTTTAAATTATCAGAAATAATTGCAATACTTAAATGTTTAAGCTTATCATTTTGTTTGTAATAAACTACAATTGTAAAAAGAGTGGCTTGGTTATTATTCCAGTGAAATGATTGAGCAGAATTTTGAAATACAAACGCATAGTTTTCTGCAAAATCACAACAAACTAGAAATTCACAACAAAATAGAATCTCCATCTTGGAGATTGTTTTTCAATTTTTTGACAAAGGGGGATTGCTTCTTGGCAAAAAAATCGTGAGTTTTTAATATCATTAATTTTTTGCCAAGTGTATCGATAAATTCGTGAACGTTTATTGTATTTAAAGCTATTGTACATCGATCTGTTTGAAACCATGAATCATATTTTACTTCTAAAATATCATTTTTATTAAAACATTCAAGCAAATGCTCTTGCAATACAGACATGTTAGGACAGTGTAAACAGTCACCTAAATAACATTTATCATGTGCATTAC